>UZAF01018147.1:16671-28630 GCA_900617895.1 Haemonchus placei | reverse complement strand
TTTTTTTTTCTACAACAGTGGCTAGAAAATTCACTATTCTCACTAAAAAGAGGGGAGTATATGATTTATTAAAGAAGTCCCAAAGTGACACAGGAAAGTGAGGAAGTTCATACGCAGAAAAAAGGCAGAGGGGCTTGGAATGTTGTCGAAGAAGGAATTACAACATAGCTCTCGGTGAACTAGGACATGGGAAGGAATAACTGAATGGCGCAAAAGAATTTGCTTTGACGTATTTCAAAATGCATTATCTAAACGTGTTCAGTTATCGATCGTAATGATCATATGCAAGAAGCGACTGTAATACAACAATCATCGTATATAGACAAACATTTGTAGAAGTGGCTAAATACAGTACCCCCTCTACGCAATAAGCGCCCGGTAAAGACTACTATAGTTGGGGCTATAATACTGCACTGCGTTCGAGAGGTTATTAAAGCTTTGTTGAACATGACATCGCCGACTCATGCTGACGATATTTTTTGAGGGGTGAGGGAGTTTAATTTCTACTTGATTAGGTTTCCTTCGCAAAATAAGATAAAATTACGTGTTTATGTTCTCTTCCAGGTGCTAGTTCTGTTAGTAATCCTCTGAGGTTCGTACATCCTAGTACAGCTGTGTGCTCCCTTAAGACACGAAGAGACTCGAGCGTTTATATTTTTTTGACGCCTGAGTCTCCTAGCAGAAGGCTGATCTGGGTTAGGTGTGGTCCAGTAGGAACGAAATTGTCGCGTCGCAGCGAGAGACGCGCGCGCGAATGAATGTAGCAGAATGCAGCAGCAAATAAGAAGTTCAGGAACAAAAGAACTAGCAATAGAATCATACCATAAGTAATAATCGCATAGCGACTGAGCTGTATGAAGAACGCTGGTACTGTTATAACGGGGCAAATGGTCCGCGACAGCCGCATGCGGCGGACCGACTACGCAAAACTGTTCCTACTGCCCATCTCCCATCTGGGTTGCAAATTATCACTCTTCCTAATAGGACTTATGCGCTGTAAAGATTTCATACCCTATTCTTCCATGTACCTGATCACGGGGTATGCAACTCTATGGACAAATTGATAGTCGCGAAGGTATACAACTAAATTAGGTGTTATTTTAGGTATTAATATTCGTTCTAACTAAGTAATCAAGATAACATTAAAGGGCCCTTTTCAATAATGTTGCATACACTGCTTTTTTGGTTTTTTTCTCAAAAGCAAAAAGGCTCACTTCATTTTCCCTGGTTATTCAGCTGCACCATATAACTGAATGTAATGGGGTGGCTGAATTGTTCCACATTGTTTTTCTTTCTTGTTTTCCTCCATGTCGTCACTGGCTCTCGTAAGGGAAAGAAGTTGGAATAAATGTCTATAGGTGGTTTCATTGTTTACTTTCGTGACGTCGTCCTTTCAGTAGCAGATCGTGATAAAACAAGTGGTGGTGTTGGAGGAGGAGCAGCACGCGTTGTCGCCAGAACGATTCCCGGCCCTTCAGCGAATATGGAAAGAGCCCAGAGTGGTGGTGTATCTGCAGGGCAAGCTGCTATGCAGGCATTGCAGGTATGACGAGTGCGATTCATTTATAAACTCCTGCTTCCTTCTGGACTTCCTGTTCTTTTTTTCAGAATCTTTCGGAACGAGGAGAAAAACTGAGTGCAACTGTGGATGCGACCGAAAATCTTCGTAACAATGCCATGAACCTCTCACAACGAACTGGGAAATTGGTGGAGAAAATGGAAAAGAAGAAATGGTACAACTTCTAGTAATCTAGTTACAGGCAGCAGATTTAACAAATATTTATATCTAGATTATTTGATGTACATTATTTGTGGGTAACCCTGTTTTCTGTTTTGTCGGTCGTTGGTTTATCATTGTGAACCGACTACTATTATCGTCTTCCCTAAATTCTCAATAATTATTCCCCTGCATTGTGTTAGTGCAGTTTTCCCACAGCGGTGGAAACTTTTCTTAACGGGATTGAGCTTTGTCCTCTTTTTCGCCTCCTGTCTCATTCCAAATCAATATGGTTCTGTGAAATGATACAATCGATATCAAAGGTGACTAGTTTTTCTTTTTCTTGTTCTTCATGGTTTTCAGCCGTTTCTTAGCTGTTCTCTAGTTCCACATTTGTTGTGATATTTGGTCTTCAAGACGATTCTTGTATAGGTTGTGTCGCCGTCAATTTTAGTCGAGCGTATCCTCCCAGATGACCAGCACCATTGCACTAATATATCGTTAAGATTTTTTTTAACAGCACCACTAATGCTATAGCAGAGTTTATTACATTTGTATTATTAAATTTGTACACTCTTATTCAATCACACTATCAGTGGGAGATGATTTGGGACAAAACACACACTGTTTGTGAAGGATTCAGAGAGCAAATGGTTACTGTACTGAATTATAGAACCGAGTCCATGCCGGTTCAACTTTAACTCTCAACGTTCATTACCAACCAACAATAGTCTACAATATTAAGAAACCCGAAGATTTCTTCTGAAAAACTGGTGAAAAAAGTAAAATGGTGAGAGAGACACGATCCTCGAATGACTATGGTTGAAATCGAAAAACCAGCGACAATTTAAGAGCAATCAGGTATATTGGTCCCGTTAGGGGGTTGCTAAAGAAATAAGTAGACAAATTCGGCATCAATTAGTGATGCAGTCGGAAATTCTTCATGAATCATGCAATTGTGAGAGGACTTTTTTCGACAGTGTCGGCATATGGTGGTGGCTGAGTATATTCATATGCGAATGCCAATGAAGTAGCCTGAAGTTGTTCGCCGATCTGTTCAGCAACCTGTAACCAAGAAAGTAAATGGATTGCGTGTTAATCGACGGTAAAACTCTAATATGTACCTTCTTGTCTCCCAAATAGCAATAGCAGCGCCAAACCACAGCGACACACCATACATGAACGCACATTCCAATGACATGACTTAGAAGCTGTGGCCCAGATGAAGAGCCAACACGAGCCTGGGATGCCGCGACCAAATCAGACGAAACCTTAAATGAAACAGAGTAAAATATCCTGAACTTCCGATTCTAAGGGCCGATCTGTCTTTTGCTCTTGTTATAGACTTCAATCAACGAAGAGTGTAATTAGATAGAAATAGGCTCTAGAATCGTACAAATGTAATGCCCCACCCCAAATTTTAGAAATAACTGTTAATTGAAAACATATGCATTTCGTTACAACTCGCTACTTTTCTCCTCCCATCTTTCTTGAGAGCCGTAAATTGTTCAGTAAAACACTCTCAAAGCAGCGTTCAAAACAGTATTTACCCTGACTCCAAAGTCTTGAGCAAGAATCCACCACTACAACTATTCAGAAAGAACCCAATCGAATGGTTATTGGGTTATTGAACTTAAGAAACCGATTTCCACAAAGAAAATCTTGCTAGGTTTGGAAAAGGAGATTAATGCATGAAATGCTATGTAAGAATGAATCTAAACGTAATCAAGGAAGTACCTGGATGAAAGCAAGGAATACTGCGAATGATGCGAAGATAATGAAAGGCAACAAAAATGATCTTCTCTGCGAACGAACTCCATGAAGCATCATCAGAACCTGTAACGTCATCTTTTCAAACGAAAAAAAAAACTGTTGAAAAGTATACTTCAAGGCTCCTAGTGCTCACAATCAGTGCGTAAAGCTTAATTAAAAAGAAATCAAACTTACCAGAGATAGCTGAAGGGAAACAGCTGTGAGAAGAGAAGTTATGTAGCGACCACCTGCGGATGCTAACCAATGGTCTCCAGGAAGTCCACCCTGCAAGCTTTGTACATAATTTTACCAATATTCTATCTCCATTACAGCATTTTGCACTCACAACTAAGCACGGAATATGTTTAAGAAGGCTCACATTAAGATGCTTTCCGTAAAAGAAAAGCAATGCAGCTGTGAACAATCCGATGACCAAAAGTTGTCCGTAGCCGATGAACTGAGTGGCCTAGAAGTAAGATAATAAAGACTGAATCCAAACCGATGGACACTGACGGGAACGAATCTCGTGGAAGTTTTGTTTTCGTAAATGAATTTGCTGAATTGTTAATGCAGAAACAGAACTNATTTTGACAAAAATTGCCTTCCCAGTAATCCAGACTATTCCACCCCTTTAACCGGGCAGTTGAGTTGATTGGTCTAGTACCTTCATTCCTGGAATTATTCATCTAAGCTCAAGATCATTTGTATGAATTACTTTTGTTCCTTCGACTCGAAAAACAGAAAGCTAAAGACGATTTAGCAAGAATATGACTCACTCTCATCACATGTACTGATCTACATGCTACACGGTACTTATCAGCATTACTGTCCCAGAGGGCATCGACACGATGATGGCGATGTTGAGACTGGGGCTTCGGCATTTGAATTGGCATTGTGCCTAACCTGTAACAGAGAAGAACATTGAAAACGAATTGAAAGAGGGCAGGCAGCAAAGGTATTAACAAGTATGTTTTTGATGTTATCTAGAAAAGCGATCAGCATTCGAAATCACAACAAGAACGATGGCGAGGAGGATTAAGCGATCGATGTGAAAAGTCATGCGCGGCCAATGAACTGAATTGAATGTTTTCAAGTACATCGCAGTAGAGATAATCATTTTTGAGGTTTGGATCATAATTTCATTATCTGATGTTTTTACAAGAACTCAAGAATCTAAGAGATTTTATAAAGAGCAACAGCTATTTTACTGCGACATAGTAAAACGACAGCACACTCAACAACGCATCAAAACTGCCTTATAACTAGAAACCATCTGACACTTGAATACTTAAAAATGCCAAATTGGCCCTCGATACCCTTAATTACTACTTCAAACTGCAGAGGTACAAAAAAAAANAAAAAAAAACAGGAAAACTAGGTGTCTAGGCGAACACAAACAATTTGCACTCCTTTCAATGCTCTTTTGCGTAGCAATCTTCCTGGAGACTATAATATGTTTAAAAGAGCACTGGACAAGTACATCTGATCTGGCTCTGCTCCCAGTTATTTTACTTCACTTTATCTATTTTGTTCTATACACTTGTGTTGTTGATGTATGCTTTGTTAGTGTTGTTACTTACCACTGGATTGCTGTTCCACATGCCTAATGGCATGTCCGTTAATAAATAAATAAAACACGACGACTTACACTATAGGAACATTTTGAGCAAGGACAGAATCTAAACCATCACAAATATGCCCCACCAGCGAAATATGAAAAATGAAATCGAATGGAATGGGAACTATGAAAATGAATCAGATGGCGGTTACATGCACCAATGGCCAGCTGGGCAGCCAAGCGTAAAATCGCCGGTTGTTCTCAACGGGCCACCGGCACGCTATAGAGTGAGAATGGACAGTGAGAGGCGGTCCTTAAAAGGATTGATACACCAATATTCGAGTTCCAAAGTATGCACAAAGCCAGTGCTATCCAACTGGTTCAAGGTAGGTATTCTTGGTCCTATACCCAGGCTACTTTGCTAATTTTTCTACCTAAAGAAATGTCGCTTTTATATAACAAATAGAAATTTTTTCAGAGAAGAAATAAAAATAAACAAACTTTTAAGAATAAGCTTTTTCGAAAAGAATTGCAGTGATGGAAACCATTGGGAGCCATAAAGATTGTGTGAAATCTACACTGAAAGGCGTAGATGAATGAAATAATGGGTTTCTATTCATCCTTTCCATTTCCATTTCATACGGCTTTGTGCGTCATAAGCACGCGATACCGTCCATAATCGCATCGATAAATATACAACATCGGGGAACGAATCGATGGAACCAACACGCGAATTTTCTCTACAACAGATGGCAGTGGGATGGTGGACGAGTGGGAGCACTTAATTACTGCAGCATATTCATTTTCTCCGATTACGATGAGGATGACCTGACGATAACAATGGGTAGAACGACGCGGAGACCGGCGACCTCGGGCCAGCTGGAGAGATTCTATGACAAAATGGTTCCGGTGGAAATAATTCCGAAAGACAGATTACACCAACCAATATATTAAATAGGCACATTGAATGAAAAACGGTGCACAGCTGGACAATGAAGTTTACGCCGGGTGGGATCAACAAAACTAGTAACCACCCATGGTTTAATTGATAACTAGTTTTTTACAAACTCAGCTTTCAGATCAACAACAATCCCGCCCAATCACCCCAAGCTACCCACACTCATCACGGATGAGGTCCAATCCTAGATCACATCCAATGGAATAACCGACGCTGGATGTACCAAGTAATTACTGGTTTTCCAAAAAAGAGGAAGCAGTGGGAGCCCATGCACATAGATGGGCATTTTTGAAAGCCGATTTGACTGACTATAAGTTGAAATAAGTTTATAGGGAAGAGGACGTGCTATCGTGGAACTTTTTGGGAGCGAAGCTAAACCCAGTACGTGCTGAGCTTCAAAATGTGGATCTTTACTTCTATTAGTTGTAAAGTTACACTTCTTAACTACTTGAAATTATTACAGCCATTATTCCACCACTAACATGACGGTCTTTAACCGGACCAAAAATTTCCTACCACCTGCTTTTCGCGACACCTTTTCTAACCCCATTACACATGCAGACAATACAGCAAAGACTGAGGAGAGTTCTCCTCATTGCATTTTATCGTTAGACAGAACAGTACTTATCCTTTAAAAATTTCCAAACTGTCAGTTTTATTAAAACGACGTGAACTGCAGAGCAGAATGTACAACGCAAGTAACTTAAATAACTAGCGTTCCAAGAAACTTAGACTTCAGCTCACGCTTCAACCTGAACAACCTTTCTAAACTTTTTTTAGAGTTTTAATGATCGCAAAATTTGGCATTCGACGAATAAAATGTGCTGTCTGTAATCCTTTCACTGCACATATCCGTTATTTTACGACTGAGAATCACACAACGCAGTAATGGGAACTGGGACACGGGCGGTTTGTTCTCCCTGCAAAACAATGGTCGGTGACGTTTCACTGTTTTTTGGAGATGCAAGGGGTGTCTGTAAAAGCACTAAAATCTTTTTTCCGGTCGTTTTTGGATGATCTATGGGCGAATTATCGTTATGAATCGACAATTGCATTGAAAAAGTACATAAACATGGTATGAACATCTGATTAATGACTCAGTAGATAGGGGAAAAGAAATTTTGGACTCTGCCCCAAATGAAGAAGTATGAAGCAGTCATATGAGAAGGGCAAGAAGTGAAATGTTCAATGGAACCCACGTACTGACTACGTAGGATCAATCAATACTGTGAGGTGGTGGGGCGAGCGGTTCCATGGGGAATAATTGGCCCGTCTGGATCGTTGAGGACAACAAGAGCGGGCCAGCTGTGTGTGAGGTTACTACGCTACTAGTACAGTTACTGAATGGGAGCAGGTGGTAGCCATATAATGTGTTTGGATGGAACCACTCCTCCGAACACACTTCCCATTGAAACTACCGAAAAATGTGTTATGGGACAGATTTAAAACGATCATAAAATTTCGCGTGGAGGAATAGTCGGAATGAAAAAGGGAAGTAATCCACGCACTGCGCTTTTCAGTATGTGACCAATAAAGCCTCAAAACCAGTCATGTATGATTTCGCGCTCTAGCGCTCAAAACTGCTCTGATGAGCGAAATCGACTCGCAAAAGCAAAATACCCCAAACATTTCATTGTTAATTCTTACAGATTGAGCTATGTCCTTCCTTTTTGTTTATTAAAAGGGTCTTTCTAATCCTAAAGTCAATAAAGTCATAAAAACGACAGAGAAATCGGTCGATCGATAGGGATCTGTACCGCCCAACCGCAAAACGCAGATGTTCAATAACAAAGGAACCCCATTCACAAGGAAAATTTATATCGGTTAATTCGATAAGGTTGCAAGATTGGCAGCGGAGACTATGCCCTTCCCACAAAGGTCAAACATATCGCTAACAAATGACCGTTGATGATACCTATGGGAAAAGACGCCCGAATCGATATCGCCGTCAGTCATGTGCAGAGTATAACATGGCGGAAAATCGCTCACGAGGGTGTAATCTATCACTCAGAGGGGTCATATAAACATACCCCACATTGATCGGAGGTCTTCGTGACAAATTGAAAAGCGACGTCGGTGGAGTAGAAAAGTTTGAGTGAAAGGGCAACTGGGATGAGGACAGTGCAGTTGGGTTAGAGGCGTCAGCTACCCACAAAAACCAATAGGTCGTTTCACCTATCCGAACTTCTTAGTGATTGGCATTTTGACTTTTCATTGAGAGGGCAAAAGGACCGTCATTAATATTGTCTGGTTTTCGAAAACGACTTTTAGGACCAAAAAAGGCAGTCTCCATTTTTCTTTACATTTTAAATCTTGAACAACTGGAGAGCCTTTTCACTCTCGGGAACACAGAATCTCAGGGAATCTGATAGCAGAACAATTTAACGAATATCTAGTCATCTAATAAGACTTACATTGAAAAAACAAAGCTCAAGGACGACTGTAATCATAAAATGTTGGTTCTCGTAAGTAAAATTAGGATATGGTGGAGTCACAAAAGGGACCCGAAGATATGGGAGGATGAGTGCAGCTGATAGGCCAAAACAGAAGCCCATCAGGTGCTTCCATGCACCTTTTTACAATGAAAAACTATGACAGAAAACTTTCCCCAAAAAACTGGTAATTCAGATGAAATATGAGGTCATGTGGTGAAACTGGTGGGGACGGTCACCAAGTGAACGAAACGATCGCTTCCGTTGCCATTTCTTATCGTATCTATTGGTATAGGGCATATCGGAAAGGGGAAGGTGATTACACTGTGATATAGTGATCTAACCTTGGGGGAAGGGAACTGAAAAAAACTGGATTAAGAACTGATCCAAGTAGACCTTATGAAAACACCACTTATCATAAGAGTGGGTCTGCTATTAAGGTATTGGGACCTCCCCAAGTCGGTATATGATGTTGTCACGGCAGAGTCATTCCTGGAAATGACGTACTCGGGACTAGAAACCCTAACCCCGCCCACTTTGACACTGCTAGATAGAGTTAACGGGATTGGAGATCGGTTGAATTAAGCTCCTTTCAATCCGCCAAATGTCGTCTTTTCAAGGTCGGGACCTGATTTTTTTTCAGTACATAACCCATAGATCCATTTGGTCAAGAATTGTACCTCTACATGCACTTGTCTGTTGTAGGAGTTCAGATGTTTGCAATCGAGACGATTTATTAATTCCAGAAGTACCGTTTTCTTACATAAAGATCTTAAATGAGGGTTCATACATAATTTATAGCAGGATTATGAAGTGCAGAAGAAAAATCCAAGTTGATTGCGAGCGTTTTTTGACGAATTCTCGAAAAGTCGAGAAAAACGAGATTCTAACGTCATCCTCAGCAGAAAAACTTTCGGGACTTGTCCATCAAATTTCAGCGACGTCCTTCGGCACAGAACACGATGACGAGGGCACATATTCTTCATGGAACCAGTTCCTACCCATCCATGTTCGGCGGAGCGAAAACAGACACTGATACCATTCAGAGGACGGCATCACTGACAGCAAGCATTAGTGTCTGCCAAAAAGCATTCCATAGAAAGAGAACGCCTACATAGAACTAGCCTTTTTCGAGTCCACAATTGCTTTATGAGTTTTATTGGGACGGGTAAGTGTCTATTTACAGGCGAATACAGTAATACTAGAAAGTATTTGCGAGTGTACCGAAAGAGCCTGTCAAAAAGCATTCATAGAAGTGAGAACACCTTCCATCGAACTAGCCTTTTTCCAGTGTACAATTACTTTATGAACTCCTATGAGCTTTTATTGGGTCGGGGAAAGTGCATACTTAAGATGCAGTAATACTAAAAAGTATTTATGACCGTACCGAAAGAGTGTCCTACTTCAGTTTCAATGAAATAGCGGTACTAGGGGTTATATGGCGCTTTTTCAAGCCTAAAAGGCGATTAAGTGGCTTCGCTGGGTTAGATGGCCAATTTTATGCAGCAAGAAAAGCCATAAATCTATCTGCAGAAATCGTGCCCAATGGCTCCTGGATTCTCTGGGCTCACTCTCCCACCTATGACCATGGTTACCGCTTTGGAAATGGTTGAATGGGAATGTGTCAAACAGAATCGATTAGTCACCCAGAACAAGAATGAATATTCGACAAGGTGAAATCGGAATGCAGAAAGGAAACAGCTACTGCAACATCGGAAACGGTCGCCCTGACCAAAGTGGAACCCCGACTGATCCCATTTCTTGAACTTCTACTTTTTTAATTGAAACGACGGCAGGTGAATGATTATTTGCTAATACGACATCCCTGGAAGTCAGTGAATATCAGAAAAAGGGGGTTCCATCAAGAACACAATACGATTCCTGCCGAACGGACAACCAGAAAAGAAACGACTTTCTCCTGGCTCATGTCAAACAATCGGTGCGATTCTCTTTACGGCTGGTTTACAACGAGTAGGAAGGTTTTTCTCCCTGTGGGAATGGGCAACTGCTAATGAAATGGAAGCAAAAACGATCTATGGAAAAATATGGTGACATGGAAGTCTGAGAAATTGTCGCCGCTACGGGAGAATGATGCCATCAGTAGGCCTAACAATACGATGGAGGCAGTACGTGAGTAGGATGGGTGGCATTAGGGACTAAGAGATAACGGGCCATCTATCAACTCGTTATCAATGCAGTAATGAGACCGAGAGAAAAAGCTACGACAACATCGAATGGCCGATCGATGGAACGAATGTTGAGGACTTCTCTGAGAGCGAGCGAATCAACAATGGCAAGAAATCATGCTGAGAGAGAAAGGAGCTTGTGGCAGACCGGAGGTCATGTTGAAAGAAGCCGCCATCAGGAAGGCTGAGTCCCTCTTGACCCAAACGATTCTAGCTAAGGAGATTCCGCGCTGGAATACGTAAGGACATTATCTGGCCACTGCCCTGGTAGTCGTGGGTGGCCTAACTGATAAGGCCTTTAGGGTATGATATGAAGGATGGAAGTTGGCAACTGAAGACCGACCAGCTGCGAACATTACGTACACATTGAAGCTACTCTACAAAGGAAAGGTCGAGAAAAACAAACAATTCAGTGAAAGGCAGAACGGTGCCAACATACCCACGCCCTTCCTGGGACAAGGTGGGGAAGAGAAACGATAACAGTCAGTATCAGCGGAAAAGGCCTGCACGAAATGAAATTTGGACAGCTGGGGGTGAAAGCCGTGGAGGAATGGAGTGAGTTCGGCTAGTTCCTAGCCCAAAATGGAACACTTGACCCAATCGATTCTGGTCGGGGACCACACAGAGGCCCAAAGCAAACAGTTGAGAGCCGCAGTACATTGTGAGGGCATACATCACGCCCCGAACACTGATCAAAATGAAGAATCACTATAGAACGCCCTTTGAACGCATGTGATGTGACATGCCCAGCAGTTCTGAGTTGTAAAGCATGTCGACCGACAATGATGATCTCCTAGGTGAACGGCAGAAAGGAAAGAACGAGTTTTCCACTTGAGAAACTGAATCCTTTGATTCGCCACTACAGTGATGTGTCATGCATAATCGTGCAGTATTCGTCGTTACCCTCGCCAGACTACTTATCTAATAGAACCGGCCACCGAACAGCGATTTCCATAAAATATGACCATTTTGATGGGGGACTGTTTCTCAACGTGAACGCGGAATTCGCACTGGAACTCGATCTACATCATCTGAAAGGTTTGAGGTTTGTGGTGGTTAAATGGGAAGGATCCCGACAAAACTGTAGTACGGTATCTATGAGTTAATGATAAAAAGGTAATCATACCCTAAGAGAACCTATCACATCCATCTAGTGGTCTGTGATGTACTAATAGAGTAACAAGTACGTTTTCATACGTCATCAGCGAGATTCTGAAGTTATGCTGTGAGCTTTGGTAACCAACTTTTCCAGATGGCTCCTCTCCCGCTGTATTACCACCCCTCTTCCTCCTGTCCTCCCA
This sequence comes from Haemonchus placei, assembly GCA_900617895.1. Lineage (NCBI taxonomy): Eukaryota > Metazoa > Nematoda > Chromadorea > Rhabditida > Trichostrongylidae > Haemonchus > Haemonchus placei. Next base: position 16,726 of record UZAF01018147.1, on the reverse strand, counting down.
AACAACCATTTGCTCCCGATTTTGACTTCAGAACCCTTTGCTCCCCCCCCCCCCC
>UZAF01018146.1:10234-20854 GCA_900617895.1 Haemonchus placei | reverse complement strand
CAACAAAAAGGGGGGGGGGGGGGGGCTGACAGCTCCATAAACTTCAACTTGAATGGAGTAGTCACTGCCTTATTTGCGCATAAGTTTACCTAATTGCAAGCTATAATAGTATCTATACTGGATAGCTTTAACTTGCTGACGTTTATTTCAAACTTCGTCATCAGATAACATCAATTCAGATTATGTGCGGAGAAGATGGAACAGATATTGGTGCTCGAAAAGCCGTCCAGTTGCTCAAGAACTCACGTTATTTCCGCCGGCGGCTAAAGCAAATGGGATTTCTTATCTATGGCCATGAAGACAGTCCGGTTGTACCACTAATGACGTTTTATATCACAAAAGTAGTGTGAGTGAACACTTCTTCTCATACCCAAAAGATCTCGTTGTTGGTCTACCTTTTTCTTTCGTTGCATCACAACAAAACGCTCGTTAAACAGAAACAAATCTTTTAACCTCACTCTAATCCTCAAAAATCTAGCTATAGCCTTTAGCGGGCTATGAATTTATGCGAAACCTTCGAGAACACTCCGCTAAACGGATAAGACTCCCTTGTCCAGTTTGCTGACCCGTCTGCAATCTTTGCCGGGTTTTCCCCGTCTGGGCTTGTGTGGAACAAAGTCGTACAGTTTTTCTCAATGCACTCCCGTTGTCGTATATGGCCGCCCTACTTGAGCGGTTACCCTGAGCTCATATGTGCTCTGTTGTTCTTGACCGGGACCCCGCCCATTCCTAACTTCACTTGGCCACCATGGATGCTTCTTCAGGTGAGTCGATTACGGACACATGTGATTTTTCGGTCACAGTCCTGTCAACATTGAGAACCTGACCACCCTTTTTCTAACAGCCCTATTTACTTCTATTGGATTCTAGAACATTGTTGAGCAATGTCATGGATGGTTGATCATAGCTCTGCCCACCTCAGCGCGATCCCTCCCTTCTCTGGGGATTTGACCACATCGTTCCTCTAGCTTCTGAATACTTTCTTCCTCGTTCTAGAACGTTTTCGATCAGTGTTATAGAGGATACTATAGAACTAATTGTAAGACAATTACCGAAGCTTGTAAGTAAATTGATATTTGATGTAATCTTTGATTGAAAACCTACGAAATTCTACAGTAGATGCAATAAGCCGTCGGTCGAAGCAGTTGTTCAGATTTAGAAAACTGTCGGCTCAACTCTCAGTTCAAAAGTAAAAAGGGTTGAATTTATAAATTATATTCACAAATTTTTATATCGCGGACCAATTTGTGTCATGCAACGTATAGTTCTGAGACTCATCTATCAAATCTGTTGATAATTACTATATGTACATTGTACTTTGAAATGTATCTGTCTTATAACGTATATTTCAGTCAGTTCTCTCGTCGAACTCTTGAACACGACATAGGACTTGTTGCAGTGGGCTTTCCAGCCACTCCTTTGACGAAAGCGCGAGTTCGTTTTTGCCTGAGTGCGGACCACACTAAAGAACAGTTGGACTATGTAAGGATCTTTATTCATTTTACTACTTTTCCCATGTGTTAGTAGGTACCGACACGAATTTTAAACTGTTTCCGTTTTCTTGGAGATATCACTGCGTTTACTATCTTATGTATGTGGTACGGTCACCTTGCCTAACATGCCTCCTGATTCGATCTCTGGCTTATCGGTTCTTGAAGTTAGGTTTCTGCTTGGGAAATTACGGCATGTTTGAGCTAAGCAGCCGAAAAAGCCAAACATTATCTCTCTTTGAGAGAAGGCTCTTGTTCTTCCGTGAGTATTCCCACTTAAAATCTTCACCCCAGATGTCCTAATTGACTATTCATTAACCGAATTTTTTGCAAACATTAAAGTGAAGGTCGTGGTAAACTAGGGTGAGAGCTACGCTGTGTTTCAAGGCAGCGCAGGCAAGGTGACTGTGGGTCAGGAAAGGGAGGGCTGTCTTGTGAGGATGAAAGCTCACATCTGATTCATTTCGAAGAGTAGGACAATTTTATCAAACCTTTCCCCGCTAATCCCCTTAACTATTCTCTCTACCGGCTTGAGCCTCGATGGGCCTCCAATAAGTAAGTCTAAAATGCTGATGACAGTGTATTTTACTCTGTATAGACTTCCCTCTCAGTATCATAAAACAAGAGAGGAGCATTCGGATTTCAAATTTAACCGTGGTAATTACAAAATTTTCACGGAGTCGGTAGATCGGAAAGTTCGATTGTGTGTGTACCATGTCGCTTCAGACACGTTTTGTGGTGGTATAAGAAAGTTCGAGACGAATAGACGGACTAAACCCGAAGTTTTCAGAGTGCGGTAAAATTTGGAGATACGCTTTGCATTCTATTTCTACTCAAAAGCGTGGTTTCGTTTATTTGATCTATGTGTTGAGGATAGGTCACCTGTTGTATCAGAAACTCTTCCATTTCTGTCGAGCAATGCGGATACTTTCTCAAGTCCGTTTCAGCTCCAAGATAGACACGATAATAGTGCTAATCCTCACATCTTCCATGCTTTCTTCTGTCGTTATGGTAATCAGGAAAGAGACACCTTGAATCTTACTCGAGCTCCTCCAACGCATCGATTGATATCCTATCATAATCAACCAGCAGTTTTCTCCATTTACATCTTAACCACTTCACGACGGATCACACCGGTCTCTCTCAGGAGGGCCTTAACAGCGACTACCGCTTCAATTTCTAGGATGCCTTTGCATCATACTTGTCCTTTTTCCGAATGGCGCCGTCAGCGCTTCTTACAGTCTCCATTTTACTTAATGTTGTTCTTATAAAGAGCTCTGAACAGCAGCAAGAATAGCTTCTCCTCGTTCCGACTGCGGACTTCTCGCACAGTGCATTCCTATCTATGTCTTTTGTTTGAGTCACAGTAGCCTTATTGACTCCGTGCTACAACGATGAACCACCACCTCAGCCAGGGTTTCCTCGTACATTGTAGAATGGCTTCCACTGTTTTGTTCCAGTTTTCTTCGACTAGGATTTGGGATTCTTTATGACCAGCTTCCTCCTATTTACCATCTACCAGTTCTGAATCACATCTCCTACAAGCTCATATTCCGATTTTTTTTCTGTTTCTTCCAGAATGTACATAGGCAATCTTCTCTTTACAGAGGTTTGACCGCAGAGCGTGTCTGTGAGACTGACATCGATTGTCCGAATGCCGATCTTTGGCTGATGGTCTTACCCACTCTCTTATGAATCCCATCAGACGTTCGACGAGATCATAATCCCCTTGAACTGACCTGATGACTTCATCAAGCTTTAATTCAACTCTCCTTTCTCTGTTCAGATGAATCGTCTTGCGGTTCATTTAAGATTTCAGACATTATTCGGTCGCCGATTTTCAACCAATACACAGCCCGAGATATTCTGCTACCGCAGTGGCTTTACCTTTTTGTTTGGTGTTTTTTCCAATGCATGCAGCTTAGCACCTTTTTCAAACTCACTGCTTGTTGTTTTTCCTAGCACATTCTTTAATAACCCGACCTGATATAGGTACATTACATAGAGTCAGCACCTCTTTGGGCATCCCATTTAGGGATGCTGTTTTGAATTTTAGAGTACTAATCCGAAAAGGGAGGTGCTGCAGTGGCAAGTGGCGCACTTCACACACGAATGGACACTGATTCGAAGCGGAGGCTGATATCTGCCCAGACCAACCAAGCCAGCAAGCTTTCATCATTCCGCGGTCGGTTAATTGACACCAGACTCGCCTGGGAGAAGAAAGCACTGAATTGTACATCGGCTGGCCATCACAACTCATCGTATAGGCCACTTACGCTTTCAATGCGCCGTCACGCTTCTGAATGAAAATCAAATGCGTGGGCGCATCCCTCAGAGGGATTTATCAACGCCACACGACTTTATGCTTTATCTTTTTCAATGCGGACACCACTCTGGCTGAAGTTGTTCGCTACGCGGTAGTCGCCCTCCCATGCTAATCGTGAAATGCCCCTTCCCCATTCTGCGGTGTAGAATGGGAGACGGGCAGTAGGAATGGTTTTGTGCAGTCGGTCCGCCGCACGCGGCTGTCGCGCACCATTTGTCTCGTTATAACAGCTCTAGCGCTTCATACAGCTCAATCGCTATGCGATTATCACTATGGCATGATTCTACTGTTAGTTCTTTTTTCCTGAATTTCTTACTTGCTGCTGCATTCTGCTACATTACTTCGCGCGCGGCGTCTCTCTCGCCGCAACTCTACAGTTTCGTTCCTACTGCACCACGCCCGTGTAGAATAGAGATTCATTCAGGTTGTCCTAAAGTACTTGAACCAATCATGTCTTTGGTGTTTGAATATCAATTACATGAACACATCCTTCATATGAAAGTTCTGTATTATCAGGGAACATATAATCTTTTTCTGTTACAACAGTAAGCATGCAGGACAGTATGAAATGAAAGTCAATTTGTTTTGACTGGTTCGTTTCCTATCTTCCTGGCAAATTCCTTGCTTGTTCGAGTGCACAAGCGTTGATCTCTTTGGTAAGCTGCATAGGAACTGACATGGCTAGAATGGAGTCCATTGTTGCCATTGTATTTTCTTCTACGGCATGGACTTTGTTTGATAGCTGAAACAGGATGCGAACCCTAGAGCACTTCTCAGTTGAAGTAGTATTTGCATTAAGTATGTTTGCAGTATAACTTTTGATAAAGTTAGCCAGCCTAGTCATGCCTTGTGTTATAAGGGGCTCTCAGATCGCATCGATGCGCTCTACTTTTTGCATCCTATTGTTTTTAAAAATGACTTCAGTTCCTGATCTTGCACAGCTTTTCGAGTGAATCTGGGCGCTGCGTATCTCACGCCGCTTCCATTGAACTTTCATGGCTATTCTAGTTGACTCTTTGGGCTGCTTCATGATAGGGAATGATGATGTATGTTTGCAAAAATCCAAGCTAGTGAAACCGATGAAAGAGGGCCAGTCCACGTGATAGCTGGAACACTCAGGAACCTCAAACGCGGTTGGGAGGATAAAACGGTACGGACTGGCTTGTACATCGGCTGAGCAACACAAGTCACCATGTAGACATCATACACATTCAAAACTCCACCTGGATTCTTAATGGAAGCCAAATGTGAGGTGCGTACTAGAAGGAGTTGATTAACTGCAGAAACTTTGTTTCTCCATCCTTCAAGTTGAGCTTATTATGCTGAGAAACCCTCTGGAACTCCCATCCAGTTGAAGCAGATGGAATTTCTGCTCTCGAAGTATTCTAGTGATTTTTTTTGTAGTCATGTCGGCTGACATATATTGCTGGCATTAGTGAAATGTGTATCACTGCAGCTGTAACGTACCTTTCGAACGTAAACGAAGTATGCTACAAGTAAGGCAATGAGGAGTGGTATGGAGACCAGATTGATGATGAGGACTGGGATGAAAATATTCATCGCTGCAAGATGGAGCACTAGGTGAATGAGGCATGCTGCTGTAGGGGTCTTTCAAGTGGATATGTCTTAAGGATAAGCTATCATACCATTTATGTTTGACAGAACTAAACAAGAGCGCGTAGCTATTCAAGTACTGGGTGATCGCATGATTTCTGTCTCCTTTTTTGGTATTTGCTTTGAAAAAAAAGTCGCATCGCTTACAATTTTGGTTGAGTATGATTCATTCTGTTGAATTCGTAAAAAAGCATACTGAGTGCTATACTTGTGTGCAATACATAATTCTGCATCAGATCGAAACAAAGATTTAGTCGGGAAATTCAGAAGACCGAATCTCGAAAGACAGACTCCTTCAACCGACTCAGAAAAGAAGGAAAGATTGCTGCCTGAATTTTGGTCTAAGATAAGTAATGTTGAGTGTTATGTCTGTGGGCGTTCTTTACAGAGTTTGGAAAACTTTCTTTATACAATTGGTCCAGGGTATCTGTTGGTTTGTAGCTGTTTGTTTGTATATTTTGTGTGTCGGTGTGTGTCTTTTCCTGGAAATCCTAACCTTTGTCGTTTTGGACCTGGAGCGTTAACGTTTGCAGTAGTACCGGTGGCAATGATCGGATGATAGGAAGTGATGACAACTGATAGGAACCAATAAGGATCATTGGAATATAAGAACCTCGAGGTCCGTTACGCACTTCCTGTTAACAGCGAAAATATTGCTCTTGGATTGGTAATATGGTATGTAAAGGGATCATAGATGGTCGTGACAGCAGTGATTGATAACAACTGATACGGCTGATACGTTTTCAGGGAAGGCGAGGGCCGCTCAGTCAGCTAAGCCCTTCCGGTTAACAGTGGAGCCTTGATACTACGGTATGATGTGGTTGAAGGGACCGTAGATAGTTTTGATAACAATTGATAGTGGCCTATAGGGGGTCACAAAAGATGCGAGCCAGCTAGTCCGTAACGCGGCCAGTAGTGGAAGCTTCTTCCAAAAATTGGTAATACAACAATTTCTAGGCGAATACTTTCTGTTTATCCAAATGTTAGGTCGTGAAGAAAGTTCTTGCGTTTTTGCGCCTCAAACTTCAAATGTACATATCTCGGCTTAAACAAAGCTTCATAAAACGAAATAACAACCATTACTATCGACACACATTTGCTAACGAGAAACAGGTTAGTTTACCCCATTCGCATAGAATTCCGGAGATCTAGAGGCGATGAAATCGTCGAATGCCGCGGCAGCATCATGTTTAGTTTTGAAGCATTTCTCCTTGAGAAAGCCGTCGAGATGTTTAAAGAAATGGTATTCTGTGGGGGCAAGGTCTGGGGAATGTGGCGGGAGAGTTTCATAGCCTAGCTCCATCAATTTCCTCAGGGTAAGGTGTGCGACGTGGGACCGAGCGTTGTCGTGGAGTAGAATTGGACCCTTCCTGTTCACCAGTGCCGGGCTCATGAGCTGGAGTTTTCGATGCATTTCATCAATTTCTTAACAGTACTTCTCGGCTGTTACGGTTTCATCCGGATTCATGGAGCTGTGGTGGATCAGCTCGGCTGCAGACCACCAAACCAGCACCATGACCTTCTTTCCATGGTGCTTCGGCTTGGGAAAATGTCGTGAGGCTTGATCCTTGTACAGCCACTGGCCTGATCGTCGCCGGTTGCCGTACAGAATCCTTTTCTCATCACACGTCACAATACGGTCTAGAAATGGATCGTTCCTGTTGCGCAGAAGCAAGGCGGAGGCGAGCTCGTAGCGGCGGTCTTTCTAGTGCTGAGTCAACTCATGCGGCACCCACTTATCGAGCTTCTTCAACTTCCCGATCTCCTGCATGTAGATGCCAACGGTCCTGCTGGAAACACTCAATCTTGAGCCAATATCCTTCAGCGTTGTACGTGGATTCTCTCCCATTAACGCTCTCAATTGTTCGTTGTCAACGGCCGATGGCCGCCCACTACGCTCATCATCTTCCAGGCTCTCATCGCCGGTACGGAATTTTTTAAACCACCACTGTGCTGTGCGTTAATTCGTCGTACCTAGATCTAAGTCATCGTTGATAGCCCGGTCCGTTTCCGTTGCACTCCTGCCCAATTTGAATTGGAAAAGAAAAATCGTGCGGATCTGTCGTTTGTCCATGCTGATTTCGCCCTTCTAATAAGTCCCAGGAATCATTCCGGGGAAAAACCGATTATATATTTGGATAGAGCAAGAAATGCGCTTCAGAATGGTATAAAACCTGCAAAAAATCTAATAGAAAATAACACCGCGGCGAGCAGTTGAAAATTAGGCGTCAAAAAACGCAAGAACTTTCTTCACGACCTAATATAAATGCGAATCCACGGTTGACGCTGTGTTCTCGTCCGTCCATTATGATCGTGAGACCTATGATCTTATGATCGTATTTACGAATCCTCGAATGGAAAGTGCGTTCCCTTTGTTGGTCTGCTTGCATGGCAACGGTATTAACATACTGGTCACCCGTATTTGTTCTATCTGTGGACCTATACACATGTTAGCTTGCCAAATTGTTTCTGTGATTAGCGCTGGATGTAAGCAACCACTAACTGGACAGTTGAAGGGCAGGAGCAGTCGAGTAATTTCAACAGGTGTACTAGGGTCAGGGTTTTTCTCGAAGGTTCTAGTGCTGGGTTTCAAAAGTGTGTTCCAGCGCTTTGTTCGGCACGAAAAAAAATACAGTCTCGCGAAGGAAAAGCTCAGCAGTGGCTCTGTAATATTTCCATCTGTCACGAGTTGCTAAATAGAATTCTAATGGGTTGTTGCATGATTACTGCGGATTTTTTTCGCGATTTCTTTCCTATCGATAGAATTTGAATATCAAATTCATGATTTTCATAGAAATATCCTTCTCGCTTTCCTTAACGGAGTGCGTCCAGAAAGTTTGGGTGTGGTGCGTTAGGAACGAAATGGTCGCATCGCGGTGAGAGGGGCGTCGCGCGCGAAGGAATGTGGCAGGACGCAGCAGNCTCATAGTAGAATTATGCATAAAATAATGATCGCATATCGATTGAGCTGTATGAAGAACGCTAGAGCTGTAATAACGGCGAATGAGTGGTCCGCGACAGCCGCGTGCGGCAAATCAATTACCCAAAATCGTTCCTAACGCCCGTCTCCCAGAAAGTTTTCTTCACATTTGCCACATTATGCTCTACTACTTCAAGAAAAGTCATTGGCAGAGTCATTTTGCGATCTCAACGAACTTTTGGCTATGTAACCGTCAGTCAAAGCCATGCAATAGATGGGATCTGTTCCTAATTCCGCCATGTTCACCTACAGAAACCCATGGATTATAGCGTCAACCGATCTCTGAAAAATTGGCTGTCCAACAGAACTTACGACGAAATGGATAATTTGATGGCCGATGTAAAGGCGTTGATCGCCTCCAAGAATCGTAACTTCTTCGCATATGGAGAGCAGAGCTTCACGTAGATGGTGGATAGGTTCCGGAGTAATTATTTGAACATTCTGTTGAATATTTTTATCGTTTTTCTTGAAAAATTTGTAAAAAAAAACAATCCGGATCAATTATGCATCAACCTAATAGCTGTGATATTTGCTAGGAGCGTAAGACTTCGGTCGTCCATATCTTTTGTGAATCTATTGTACATTGACTCGCGTCTTCAAAACCTTCACTTTGTAGGTCCTTGATGTCGTTGATAAGGTTGGAGACGAGACTAGCACGAAGTACGGAACAAAGGAAAGAAACCCAAAGCCTATCGAATACTAGATGTCGGCATACAATTTTGAGCTTTGAGTTGCTCTGTTCTAGTCACATTATGTGGTTAGCTTGACGATGTCACTATTTTGACATTGACTTGGTCTTTCTGTCATAAATTTTTAGGGACTATGTTCTAACTATTCCGACATCATTCATCAGGGTACTCGTTTGTGCTTGTGATTGAACAGTTAATTGCCATGTTTCTCCAAAGTTGTTATTAGTTCTTGTTTTTGATTTCTAGCACTTGCTTTTGCGGTCGTGAAATTCTGTTTTTTGTTATATCTTTGTTCATTTACGCTGTGATCATGCCAAATCCATGTCTTCGCGTTTTTGCGACCTTCAGGGTAAAACTGAGTTATCTCATTCCAGAGCTCCATTGTAACCGAGGTGTTTGAGAGGATAGTAATAAATGTTTAGTATTTAGGCTTTTTTTTTTATAAGAAATTGTGTTAAGAAGAGCAGGTGAACATATCGGGCGGAAATTAGTGATGTTCCCTAGGGGAACGAAATATTGTATTTCAAAATCATTGGAATCCTCACTATTAAAGGCACAGTTCACGATAATTCCCTGTTGCTGGCTCGCGGGGCTTTCCCGCCCCTCGGTCGATGTCACGTCAGACGAGTGTGGAAGCGATACAGATTGCAAATTCTCACCCTAGGATCTACGCATTATCAGCTGGTCGCCGAGTATTGAGGCGATGATTTCCTCTTTTTCATTTGTTCTCTGTTATTCTTTTTGCTGTTGCGATCCCTAACGTACTTTTCTCCCACAAGAGGCTACAAAAGGTGGGCTATTTTTACTGTTACTATGGTTTTTTGTTAACTTTGCTTATAAGTGAATGAATTTTTGCCTACCGTAGTCAGCCATACGCACCAGGACCCACACGTACGCGCTGACACACATTGTATAGCCCGTTCAAACGCCCCATTCTTCATTTTTCTGGTCTCACTCTCGTCCAGGCCCCTCTTCAACGGTTTTTCGAAGCCTTTTCTCCCTTAAAAAATACCGATTCACGCAGTTTCTTCGCCTCCATCTTATCTTCTATTTTTCGTCATAATCTGGATTACAGAAAATTATCGCGAACTGTGCCTTTAGGGTGTTCGGAGAGTAACTTCCATGTTCGCCTCTCTTGAAACCTGGGCATCGGTACTAATATTATTCAATGCTTCTGTGCCGCGCAGGTTTTTTAATGGTGGAATGTTTATTTGCCTGAAGTTTCGACAAGATCGTCGTTTTCAAAGGCCTGAAAGCGTATCGAAACTTCAGGGTGTTACCTATCACGTTTGACGTAGACCAGTTCTTAACTAGTTGCAACTCAGACCGCTGAACTTACAACTAAGTAAAAATTCCATTAAGGCACTTACGTCAATTCCACCAGCACCGAACGGTTGCTCAACTTTAGAGAACTATAGAGCAATTGAGACAGCCCGGTCAACCACGACTCTTTAATAGTATCGTGACATGACACGTATCAGTCTCTACTATCGGAGCTCGCATAGAGGGATGAAAGGCGAG
>UZAF01018145.1:0-36502 GCA_900617895.1 Haemonchus placei | reverse complement strand
AGCTTCACTTTGCATGATACGACCTTTTTTCGAGTTTTTCTATAACTCTTTCTCGTGCCAACTCATCCAGACGATATCTGCGGGATATGATGTATAGAAGGACACCACCACAGTACTTGGTAGCAACTGGCTGATTGACAAAAAAAAATTTCCGTACCTATCAACTGACTCGATTTGCGCGGGTAGTCATATTTCTCGCTTTATTTGAACTATTTCTCCACGAAGAGAAGTTCAGTACGTGTGCACAACCGTCTTAGGTCTGCCAATATACTCCCACACTTTCACCCAGCCCTCAATGTTTAATGTTATATTATTCATCTCTTCCCTAAGTTTTGCACACCAGTGTATTTTTACCGTCAACCGCGCCTTTGAGGCGGTAGGCAGTCCAGGTTCGCTCTTCCTAATAACGCCCGATATGAATTTATCAAAATCACTGTTTGGAGCCTTCTAGATTACCAATATTCGATTACTTTAATGTGTGAGCGGCAGCTAGCCGATTCACAAAATAGAGAATTTGGCCAAACGAGCCTTCAGCATGTTTTCTACTAAAATTCGTCATGGTGACTCAGCAAGATCTTAGACTACCCTATCCTCTTACAAGCAAGAAGACGGGAACAGACACGTCTAGAGGAGGTCAGATACTACTAATGCTGCAAAGTTCAGCTAAAGCAAGAAAACATACTTGGCTCAAACCATCCAAAGCAGCCACAGTTGTTACTGCCTTCTGTAAACGAGAAGACGATTTTTCTGCGGCCTTAATGATCACAGTAGCTTCATGTGACACAATTGAGGTGTCGGGATATTGAAGGTGATTCCAATTCTTACGGGCTAAACCTTCAGACAAGCGAATCCTTTCCCAAACAATCTAAACAAGATAAAATAACGTTTTTTCGCTGAATAGCAATCAAAAGTGGTTGAAAAATCAACCTCTAAAGCAGTCATCGCGATCTTCTCGACACTGCTAAAATATCGGTAGTAAATGAAAAAGCCTCGCTGTTTCATCTGGAATATGCTCTCCGGCGAATATGTGTGCAAGATATCAGGAACCTGTATGTTAATTTACACATACATCCGAAAGCGTTCTGATGGTTTATACATACAAGCTTTTGCAATTAACCTACTAATAGTACATTGTCTTCAGGGACAATGACAGCAGCGGTTGACCAGTCAATAATTTCATCGAATGGCAAAACCCAGTCGTCCGAGAGCACGACAGGTATACAACCCAACCGTAGGGCTTCGAGAAACCTGAAGCACAGCTCGAGTTTTTCAAGAAAAGATGATGGGATCAGAAATAGATGAACATAAATCATAAATCAGAGAATACAAAAAAATTCAAGGAGCCGTTATGGCGAGAGCAGGTCATGATAGCAAACCGCAGCCTGTTCAACCTTCCGCCATAAGAGCACTGAACTCGGCTCTTGGTTCGCCTTGTCAGTGCGAAAAAAAGCAACTTTATGCTATGCCCATTCTATCCAGTTCTATTAATCTATTACCTATTCGTTCCATTTTGTAAATTCTATTGAGATAAATTTGTTGTTAACTTCAAACATTGATGTGTCATCCTGACGAGAGAAAATAAAATAAAAGTAAGTAAAGCGAGAAGAAAACACGCTACTGAAATTGCTGAAGTTACATTATGGATAATTTCCAGATTGCAGTCCAGCAAAAAAAATTAGCTTTCTTATGCAATTAATCCAAAATCCGGCCTTCTGTCCACACAAAAAAGGCGACTAAACTGAATAGCTACCCTGGTATTTCGAATTGATTATTGCCTTGCTTACTTTGGCGCTGCTTCATACTTTCTTACCACGACTTCACAATCTAGGATCGATTGCACTCAATGGATTTCATTCATTTGCGTAGGAACCACAGACAATGTGACGCTAACATGACCATGCGCTAGAGGCAGCTTGAAATTAAGATGCACCTTCTTGTGCTGCATGAACATCATAAAGAGCCCGATAAAAAACATTTCCAAAGCAACCAGACCTGAACGATCCTAGTCGTCGTCCTCGTGGTGTCAGACAGAAGGTCGAGTTGACCATCATCATCTCGTAGTCCCATCTATAAGCAACATGGATATCAAAAAGAGTACTGCATGAGCTGAAATACAGTAAATGAGAAGCAAGCACTTTGGCGTACTTGTCATAAGCTTCATTATCGCTTTCACATCTTGCATCTTGGTGTGCCTAAAAAGTAAATACAATATTCGAGTCAAATACAGTTTCGATAGCCGCGAAACAATACATGAACTCATTTGACAAACTTTTCATCATGCAGAAGTATTGAAAAAGCCAAAACTCATTTTTTTTTGAAATCACCGTTCTTTTCGAAGAAAAACATATTAATCATATATTCGTTATTCTAACTCATACAAAAGAATGAAGATGGGAAAAGCGTGCCAAACTTAGGAAATTCAATTTGTTTGTTATATTAGGCCATCCCATTTAAAAACGCAAACATCTGCTGGGATGGAAGGGAAAGGAAATACGCCAGCCCCATCGTCATGGTTCCATAGGAGGCAAGTATAGTCTGTTAAGTCAGTGCCCAATTTGTCATCATGGTTGCAAAAGAAAGGATACAAAACTGAAAGGAATCACGAGCAATTGAAATAATGGAGAGTTCTGAAATGGGGCGTCGTGCGAGGAAAACCGGCAGCTCATCATGAATTGGATCATCATTTGGAACGGCGGCGTTTCCGAAGCGTGACGTTGAAAAATCGGGGCATGTGTTTAAGGATTAAAACGAGCACCAGAAAAGCTGAGGTAATGCCAATAATAATTACCCTGCCCGTGCAGACTAATTGTAAGTAGAAGAAATCAAGCGCCAAGTGGCAAAACGAGAGACGAAAACTTTGTCGAACCTCTCGCGAGAACGATATTTCCGCTGAGGCCATTAGGAGATTTGTGGTCAAAAAATCGAAGGCGGCCACGGAGACGTGTGTGTAGGTACCTCAGTTTATTTTAAAAGCAGGAATTCAAAATCGAAATGATGCCTGCAGTACCAGTCATCTTCGTCTCCGAAGTCACCCGTCATTTCGAAACGAACACTGGCTACAGGCGATACATAGGTGGTCTCGCACAGTGAGCACAAACACCACAAGTATTGGGTTAGAGTGACTGTAGACCCAACCCCTTGTTAACTTTGCTAAATCATAGCACCTACGTTCCGTTCTGCGACAAGTCTGCGTCGGAAAGCATAAGTCCGCGTCAAAACCCAGGTGCTATGAATACGCCGACTGGTCGGTCTCCGAAACAGGCCCAAGCAGCTTCTTATCTGTGACTCGCTCGAGAAAGAGACCTGCTTGGTGCTCAGATACTACATGGACAGGGGGAAGTGCCGCTGAAACTGTTTCATCAAACACTAGGGATATTAACTGCTATCCCCCTTGCTGCTCAATTTAATCAAGAAAAGACCGCGTACTTTTGACTGAGATGATCAAAAAATTGTAAGACGATTTAAGGGAATACCTTCCAGTCATTATTATGCCGGCATGTTGTCACCATAGCTACTGTCTCACCATTATGTAGATGATGTAGAGAATCTCGAGTCTCAGAACCAATGCCTACGGTACAGGTAAAGATCAAATTATGAGCACGTAAAGTTGTAAACAGAATTTGAACTACTCACCGTAAACATAGCGCTTGCCCTTGAATGACACTATATATTGGTCGTGAGTTTTAAAGGAAACATCTTGCTGAAAATGGAATATGGTAAAGTGAAATATGAATACAGAAACTATTTGGAAAAGCTGGCTATTGGCTACGGTACACTATTCTATTTGAAAATATCAATAAAAACAAAAATAACATGAAAGGAGACTGCAGAACAAGGAATTTAAAAGTACCTCGATAGCGCTTCTCAAAGGATGCTCTTTGTGAAAAAGAGGAAACGATATATCAAAATCAAAGCGGTAGTTCTGAAATTGGCAACTTTAATTCAGTGGAGCTAAAAAAAAACAAGTTTTACCTGCAAGCTAGGTGAAGCGCGAGCAATCATTGCTTTTTTTGTGGCAAAGCCCAGATTGTGATCCGAGTAGTCAGGAAATGTCCCATGGTACAGATTGAAAATAATGTGGTTTAATCCGTCGTTCCATACCTCAGCAGGTAGATTGCTTATGTAGCGATCCACATCTTGTACATAATTTTCACTGTAAGAATATATGGTGTTGGTTTCAAAGGAGAACTATTTTAGCAGTGGTTTAAAAACTCAACTGTACAAAAAAAAANAAAAAAAAACGTAAAAACATGATTTGCATTCACCTGATTTTATCCCTATCAATCGTATCCACGCTGATAATATACAGACATGCATCTTTAGGATCGGAGACAAAATACTGACTTAAAGAAAGGAGCCTTTCAGATAATGACCAGTCTTAACTCTAGCTCAGGACTCACCTTTCTCGAATTGCTGTGAGAATTTTCCGATAGACTTCTGATGGGGGCAATTCTTCTATGTCGGGGTATACAAAGACCTTCAACTTCGAAGAACACTTGGTATAGTCGAAGCATGAATGCATAGCACACTCGCTTGGGCTGAATGACAAACTATCAGCCTTTCATCATTCACAGGAACATAAAAGCCTCCTTCTGTGATACGAGCCCCACCACTAACTTACCCTTCCATCTGAAGCAGAACCTCTTCATATTGCGAGCCTTCGGAAAATGATATCGGACTCTCATCGCGCGTGCTGTCGCCTGAGAAGTCTCTGAGAAAGAGCCATCCATATACAAATACACCGAGGAATAGAAGCGCATAGCGAGCCCACGTTCTCATGGCCCTAACTCCATATCTGCAAAAGAAATCTCACCTATTCAAAAGTAAACGTTTCTAAATCTTGATAGGTTATAATAAAGGCCTTTCTTCGGACTCGGAACGCAAAAGATATTTTGTACCCGCACTTGCTGCTCTGCGATACATCGGATTTGAAATAAATTACAGCGCGCGGAGATTTGGACGCACACTGTGTGCGCCAATGAACCCGCCGCCTGGTCCGCAGACGGGGGCGATTGGGTGAGGCTTCCTTCTCATTCTTGCGCGAAACGAAAAGAAATATTTCGTTTTCAAGGCAGTGAACATAATCGGGACATCACAAAGGGTTCCAGTAAGTCAGGCATCATCCATTAATGAGGCGAACGTCAAGAGAGCGATCTTAAAGCGGAGCTGTCATCGCATAAAGAATCTGATTGTGCCAGGGTTCGCCCCAAGGCAGGAACTAGACGCTAGCATCCTCGGTCCATGTAGCCCGTCGTTTCCTCAAAAAGACCCCGATGATATTGTCGAGCCTTGAAAGCATCTCATGATACATGGTGTTATAACATAGTGTTACGGCTACGAAAGGCTACGCTTACACTTTCTCTCTCTCTACTGCAAGTCCACCCGGACTTCAGAAATGAATAAAAGGCTTAGGAGAACTGTTCCATTAGATTGTGTATATTGTGTAGGGAAGGGGGGTTGGGGTGTTCAGAGGTAAATATTCATTGGGATGTTAGGCGGCGGCATTTAGCGAGTCGGCTCAGTCGAGTATGTGTGCCCACGTTGAATTAGCGCCTAATCCGAATGTCCCATGATAAACTTGTACCATTTCACTCAGACAGTGCCTTGTCGCGGAATGAGTAGGCGGTTGTCGTCGAAGAGCTAGGCTGAATCTGGAGTAAAGTGAGGCAGTAAGGATAATGAAGACGTCCATCAGCCGTCCTTGAACAGAATCGATTGCTGCCGACTCGATTTCGCTTTGGACCATGCGGCCTCTGAGCTGTCATATTTCTCCCTGTGACGATGCCCGACCGTGTTAGAATGGAATTTGCTTATGGCCTACTGGGCCTCGTCCGAAATGTTTATGAACATGAAGGGCACGCCAGGCATCGCGAAGCGCTTACAATCCAGCAGGAGGGTGCGGTGGTCGCTGGTTTCTCACTGACCAGCGTTTCTGAATAAGCTATACTGTTGGCGGCTCCTCTAGCCTCTCCATTGCGCCGAAGCTCCGCTCTGAAAGAGGAAGACGAATCATCAAGAAAATATTTCGAGACTGCACCTCACATCCCTTACGGCGCGTTTTGGAAACGGGCAGCTAATAAAAAGTGCGGACTCTGGGGTTTCGGAAGCCACTTTGCCTATAGTCGTCTGAAAGGGGTGCAGGAATGGGTTATGCCTGCTGTAGAGTTACGCGGAGGCTGTCTCGTACATATGACAGAGGGGCGAAGAACTCTGAACTTTATGAGAACCATATGTCAAAGAGCAGCGTATCCTTAATGGTAAATGAACTCGCACTCCTCTTTCTCAGCGTCTGACACATCGGGGAGCAGCTCGAGATGGGCGAGATAGTCTTTTGGCTAGAAGAGCTGTCGGTTGTCTTGGAAGTCGACCCAAATGATACGTTCGCCGAGGTCCTGCTGTTAGAAGTCGAGACTGAGTGTCTTCTAGATTCCACTCAAACCCGCGGATCTAGGAGTGCAGTTGTCGGCTAGGCAGAGTCTGAGATAGGGTGGTGGGGGCTGCGAAAGTCGTCCAAGATACCAAGGTGCCCGTTAACTGTGCTATGGTAACATTCGTGGAAATTGTAACGCTGGCCGTAGTGTCAAAAGTGTGTGAGATGAGAGACTTCGTTGAAAGCTCCGATTATAGTATAGCCGCTGCCGACTATGGGTTGGTTGGAGATCTGAGGCGAATAGCTTCTCTCTGATCTGGCGTCAGGGCCAATAGACCGAGAAGGTCCAACCATCGCGGGGCAAGTTTGCGAGGTTACTCAAAGGCGGGGATGGCCCTGCGTCGGGTGCTGAACGACCGAAAATGAGATCGATTAGTAAGTTAGCGGATCAAGGCTGTTCGCTGGTTAGCGAATTTGCAAGCGAGATACCAAGTCGTAAATGGTGTCTGCGGCAGTCGAAGTCTTGACTAGGCGGATGTAGACACACTTGTACACATCGATACCAGGAGGGTAAACGCGCGAAGGAGAGCTAGATTAGACCAACTAAAGTCTCAACGATAGCGTTTAGCCTAACAGGAGACTCGAGCGCGACATTCACGACTTTGACTCGAACCAAATCATCCGAGCCCACGGCCCAGATTACGGCTTGGTGGTGGGACTCCATCCAGTCTCTGATGCCATGGTGTAAAGAGAGAAATTCATTGGCATAGGAAACTACTGTGGTCAAACAATCATGGTCTGGACAACTGTTGGAGCGACAGAAATCGTCGATCGAATTGAATGCAACCAGTGCAGAGTAACCGGTATTGTAAAGCATTCGAGGCAGCAGAACGTCGACATAACTAATAAAAGCCCTAGGCAGTCTTCGAAGAAGGCGCGTGGGTAGGTAACTTCAAGCATGGCATCTCAGGGGAAAGCATTACCCCGTTGGGGTGCATGGGTTAAAGACGGCAAACTAAGGCAGCTAATTGCTTGCGAGCCTCGTGGGAAGCGAGGGGTTCGGGAAAAGGACACAAACACGGCGTTCACGCTATAACGAGCTGAAGTGATTTCATATTGCGATAGCTGATTAAGTGGAAATTTTTTGAAAAGCCCTTGGTTTAAGAGGGTACGTTGATGGAAATTCAGGCTCCTGTGCCACTCGTGGCGAGTAGTTCTTCAATCTTGAAGCAAAACTGTGTTGTCTAGGGTTGTAGAGGAGCACCATGTATAGGGTGCGCGGTTTGCGAACAACGTGTGTGCTTCACACATCTTTTAGGTTTTAACATCAACGATGAGTTCCTCGCAGGTACCTTATGCATCTCTGGCACCATTCTGCTGAATGTTTCTTGAATTCAATCTAAAACACAGTCATACAATCAACGTGCAGTTCCGTTCTTCCTTGAATATGTGCGACAAGCGCAAATGAAAGCAGAAGTAACGGGTTTGCCAGACGAATATCAGAAAAGGTTTTGAAAGCCTCTTATAAAACGAAAGAAACATGCAAAAATCTCGACGGTCACGAAAAGCAAACCCGCCGCTTTTCTCCTATGAGGTGAGACGCTTCATATGGAAGCGACGGGTTCGTATTTCCAATCGACACTGCTGTTAGGCGGATTTCGAGTCCCATAACTTCTTAGGAAAGCCATTTCGCAGTTAATCCTTATATTCGTAAATTTCATTCAAAACTATAACGATTGATATGGGTCTCCATTCAAAGTTCCATGGTAAGTAGACTACCCCTCCCTGGTTAGGCATTATATCACCCTCTAGACCTCTTCTATGAATCCCATTCTATCGGTTCATCGTTGCCTGGCCCACCATTCGAATCGTCAGTGGACTAAACTCTGCGTCTTTGGAGACGCTTCTAAATGTCTGCACCTTTCTTGTACCTACCTCTTTATCGTAGTCATTCGTCTACGACTGTCCATCTTCTCATGACTACGTCCTTTTTGGACCGCGTAAGCCGATTACTATGCATCGCATGGAACTCCTAGCCGCTCTTGTCATTCTTGTCATTTGGCGATTGGTCCAATTTGTTCATACGCAACATAGTCTCAATATCTCTGCATGCACATGTTTTAGGACTCGCAGATGGATCTTTATTGGATACATTCGACGCGTGTACTGCGAACGTATGTCAGGAGCAGGATGAATGAGATCCACCCATCGTAGAGGAATTTTGCGTCCTCGCGTCCCCTTAATACTCCGCTTCAATTTTGCTACGTTCATTCTCATGACAATCCTGCCGACTGTGCGTCTGTCACTTCCACATTTAGGGGTCAGGACCTTAATTTCTCACAGCCTACGTCACATTGACCCGGAAGTCAGGACTTCGCAACACCGCCGCGAATGACAACGAAGTACAGGGTGAGTACCAGACGCGCGCGATCTTCAGCTTCCTACAGTAACGTCACCATTTCTTCGAACCATTAGTCGGTACTAGACCAGTTCAATTTACAGTCTACTCATTGAAACTGTCGCATACCTGGCCGTCAAGATCAGAGCTGCTGTCTGTAGCTTTGATGTGACTCAGTTCAACTTGACTAAGGATAGACTAGGGATATCTCCACTTCAGAACTCACTATTGCTGAGCTACTTCTCACCAAAGACACTACGGGAGTGCGAAACCATTTTGCTTCGTATGCTTCTCCACCGCTTCAACACAGATCGTTGAACTGATGGAATTATTCGCTGCTGTCAGTGATTCAAAAGGCCGCGGCCACCCCCAACTACGTTTTCAGCACAATCACCTAACTAACGCAACAATTTTCTCAACATTATTTAGTGTAAGCCTCCTTTCCCTCCATCGATAGCCTACTTGAATTTACTGCTTATCAGAAGTCGATGAGTCACGTGATCGATCGACTGCGGCGCTGCGCTTTCGATAGCCATCATGCTTTTGCGCCAACGTTTGAATTTTGAATTAAGGATCCTTATGCTACAGATTGTTTTCATTTATCATCCACTCGCAGTTGGAGTTCCGCTCTCTCCTTTCGCTGTTTACCGATTACGATCTCATAATCTTACATCCGTGTTCTGCTGCTAAGTTTTCAATTCAAACTAGCAGGGCAAATATACCACCTTAGTCTACGACAGTCTCGGACATATAAACAGCATCGAAACCCTCTCGATCGACCACCACTTCAACTTCGCCAAGGCAAGTACGACATTCTGCTACATCGTTGTCAGTTTCTTGTTCTTTATCATCTGCACTACTCGAGGCTTTGGCTCTTTGTTGTCGTCGGCTATTGCCTAGTTGGAAGGAATCTTGCATATTGACTCGCCAAGATGTTCTACCCACGACGTGTGGTCCCCTGGAAACCTGCTCCACCTCGTCACCCCAGTCGCTTTCCAGCTCCACAAGAGATCATTTCTGAGTATGCGAAAGGCAACTTCGACTTTCCTAATACATACTTTTTTCGCCTCAAGCGACATTTCCAGGGACCGAAGCCTCTCGTCATCGGAGCGACTGTCCCTACAGATCGCCCAGTCGTTGACTATCGCAGCCAACTTTGAAGATATCTTCAGCCTCGATCAATTGGCTGCAAGAGATCTCGTCGAAGTAGACGCCTTCTTCGTCACCCTTCTACAGAATCGTTCGTGGTTGGACTGTTGAGGCGACCTTCGTCCCACTCTAGCAGAACTCGACTACCCGCGCACGAAACATCAACAACAAAACAATATTCCATCTGTATCGCGAATGCGAAAATCGCTCCGAGGAATCATGGGCGCGTTGGCGCCTGCAGGTAACTGTCGCCATGAAACCGTGCGCTCTACCCGTGATCGTGCGGCAACGCACACTGCAATCACGGACGCCCAGCGTTAAAGCTCGTTCGATCGTCTTGTGCTGTCGTGCTGGCAGCGGACCCGCAGGGCGGGAGCCCTTAAAACTCACTTATTTTTAGATTGTGCCTTATATACCAATATAACGACGGCCTACGCATATTAAATTATTCCAAATAGAGCTGGTCGAGCGGTGGGTAAGTGGAAACGACCCGACGTGAGTAGTTGTTTTATTATTAACCGTTTCGAATTTTAAACTGAGAAGTGGAAAAGTAAAAAGGTGATCAGTGATGTGGTTAGCCCATTTCATGTTCGTTCTTGTTCTGTAAAGGTGATCACCCAGATCTATTTACTCGTTACTAACATCCGCGATAGTCCGCATTGTGAATCAGGGGCTTGATATTTTGTCATTCAAATCATCAAGCCCAGCTTCGCTCACTGTGTACCATCGATTCACAACAATCTTTCACATTGTACCGTCCTTCAAAGTCTCCATATATCCAACCGGAAAGTGAAGCAATTAACGAACAACTTTGCAGAAGGTTCCGGATTTTGGAAATCAGAGCCGAAGCTCGTGCAGCTTCTGCAGAAATATCTCACAGTACTTTACAATATCCGAACACACAGAAACACCCTCATCGAACTTATTATCCCTCATGTCCTCAATCCCAACAAAAAAGAATTATGGTTCGTCGATACTCCAAAGTACTACTCGGTCACTTCAGCGGATGGATACGAACTGCATTGTGCCAACGCTTCAGCAGGGATAACCACAGCAATTGTCAATCTCTAGAAGATCAATTTTGCAATGGCACGTCTTCATGACATTCCACGTCGCAGTTGTCGCCCACACAAACTACGAAATTTCATTTCATTTTTTCAAGGAAAATTCATCGGGCAGCTACCTCACCTGTTAGCTTATTGTCGTCAGTTATAACACTGCACCGACGTTTTACACGAACCACTACTACAACGTCAGCCGCTTCTATTCGAAATGTTCCTATCCCTTATACGCAGAAACAGCAACTGACCGTCTAGAGCTCGTTCACAATCGACGGATTCGGAGATAGTGACGCAGTCGCGAAGAAGCCGTTATTGCCACTCCATTACTGCTCGGTCGGATTCCTGTAGACGCAGACCATCCCGCAACCCTGTCAGCAGGAGTGATCGTGTACCTATTACGTGTACCTTCTGCCACTGACAGCATTACTCCACTGATTGCGCCGCCATCACAAGCCTCAGTCTAGAGCTCTGCTTGCTGTTTGTATTCTACAAGCTTTTCACCTGCGCCATCCTGAACAGAATTGGCACGATGTTAAACAAAGGACAGCCATGCGAACAAACAGGGTTTCGAAGAGGGTTCAGCGCAATCGATCACACTCACATTCTAACAAGAATCACCGAAGTATCGCGAAAATACAAAATGACGTTAGGTCTTACGTTCATCGATTTGGAGAAGGCCTTTGATACCGTTGAGACAGAAGCGGTAATTGAAGCCCTGGCAACCAGGGTGTTCCTACTTAATATATAAGGATGCCTCGTGAGCCCTACGACAATTTCACGACCAGGATTTCATCATTCTACATGGAGGTCATTATGTACGTGAAGAGAGGTGTCCGGCAGAGCGATACCAAATCGCCCAAACTTTTCAGTGCCGCTCTCGAGAACATCATGCGTCATTTGGAATGGGAAGACTTGGGAGTGAAGGTGGACGACCACTACTCACCTCCGCTTTGCATACGACATCGTGCTTATAACACCAAACATCGAGCAGGCGGAACGAGTGTTAGCCGAGTTTGACAGTGCTCGTGGAAAGATAGGTTTGAGACTGAACTTAACGAAGAAGAAGAAAGAATTCAACATGATGAACGACCCAGCTCTGGAGCTGTGCAGAAGGAAACGCACGGCGTGGGGAGCATTCAAAATATCGAGGGAGCGGTGAAGAAAACAAAGAACATCCGGCTCCATGCTCACCTTTTGACACTGCTGCCCTTCCTGCTTTGACGTACTCCTCGGAGACTTGGACTCTACGGAAGCAGGATGAGCATGCTGTCAGCATGACTCAACGCGCTTTGGAAAGAACGATGCTCGGGATTTCTCTATAAACGCAAGTGCAAAAGGGAATCCGGAGTTCTAGCTCCGTCATCGAACGATGATCGTGGATGCCGTTGATTACGCCAAGAAATCGAAAATCAGGTGGGTCCGACACGTTACGCGATATAGTGATTACCGTTGAACCAGGGCGGCTACTGGCTGGATCCCTCGGAACGTCAGGTGAACACCAGGACCGCCGCCATCGCAATGGTCACACATTTTCACAAAAGCTCTGAACGAAAGGGATGTTGGACCTCGTGTCCCTGTAACGAGGACGATTCACTGGACCACTCTGGCTCGTGACAGGGACGAATTGAGACGTTCCCGCCACCCGTTCGAGGAAGTCGATGATCAACGGGACGGCGAGTGATACAGGTGATCTAATCAAATTTTTCTACGGCTTGCAAACTTTATTATGCTTGTCTACGCTAAGGACTTCAGTGCAATAAGTATAAACAAATAATTCCCTACAAGTGCCGAATCAACTATGAATGAAAACAAATACCAAACAATCTGAAAAAATCTGAAAATAACACAGATCACACTCGGCTCAAAGAGTACGGCTCGAAATACAGTTTACACAACAACAACGCAAACTTGAGATTTCGAAATGAAAGATGAAAGCTGGCAAGTATTATCTTCACAACAAATCATAACTCGAACAATAACACATGATAAAGCACAACTATGAATACAAAAAAACGATGGCAGTTTCACCGTCGTGATCGCCACTCCCAGTCCTCTGGCAGATCACCTCGTTTTGCTACACTGTTCGGGTCTGTAGAAAGCAGTAAACGACAGTTTTGAGGTATAAACAAGAGATAGAAACGACGTTAACACACCTTTCATTTCATGCTGACAAGTGGGACCAAGATACCCTGGAGCACAGCTGCATTTGCCCGTTTTTCTATTACATGAGGCGCCATTGTAGCAATGACATTTATGCATGCAATTCTGCCCATATCTTCCTTGCCGACAAACTGAAAGCACAACACTTCAATAGAATGGCAGTGAAAAAGTTGTCTGGTAAGAAAAATTGAAGTCAACGATTTTAAGAGAGCTTTTGAAATGGATAACTTTGGAATCGATCAAAAGTGATTGAAATAATCCTCACCTTGCTGACACTTCGGACCACTCAACCCAACAGGGCATGAGCAGGTGCCGTCTTTTGGATCACAAGGGTAATCACCACAATCGCACTTCAGTTGGCAGTGGGGTCCATAAGTATTGTTTTTACAGGACGATTCACACTGAAACGGAACTTACATAAAGCACATAAAGCACACCTTCCTGAAAAGCCTGTTCTTACTACTTTTTGACCGGATATATAATACTTTTTGCTCATTGGTGTCGTGAGACGCTTCAATACAAATTAATGCGCAGCCCGTGATAAGCACATATCATATAATGCACATTTTTCTGAGGGCATGTAGCCGAATCCAAGTACCTTCATACCCCGCGCGTTAATGATTTGCTTTGTTTTTATCAAGTTTCTCCCTCAGTGGTTTCAGCATCAAAGTTGGCTTTTATCGCCAACTGTTGAAATGTACTTCCTGTTAATACCTCGTACCTACTACTTCAGCAGTTGGCTACTGTAATTGGGCGCTGGAAGAGGAGCCTTCCCGTGAGTTTCTGCAACAGTCCAGAACGACGAGCGGACGCAGTACGACACACCGCATAGCTTTTTTGCTTATTTTTGTTTTTAACGGAGATGGTGCACGAAATACGCGTGACCGTACCGGAATATTTTTAACACTGCTTTCGTACTCACCACTATTTATGCACTTCGATTACATCAAATAGTGATGCAGAAGCCTTACACACTATTGCCGTGGAGGCTGGTCATTAACCAGTTCCCTACATTTCCTCAATAGTTCCACAAATATTAGCGGACAATCTACTACTGAATCTAGGTGCGAACAGCCTGGCCAGCTGAACTACTGAATTACGTCAGATCTTCCTCACGATGTAAGCTGGTGAACTGGATAAAATTGAAAACACTACCTGAACACGCTAAGTGCCTGTTGTTTTGTGCGCTTGCGTGTGTTTGTGTGTGGACGTGTGGGTGTGTGTGTGATTTATAACTCCTGTTCTCGTGAGGCCAGAGCGTTTGAACTTGGTAGGATTACAGGAGGCAAAATGGGAACGCCAATAGTAGGTGGCAGGGCTGGACTCCATCTACAAGGGGCGGGGCGAGCGCGAGAAATTTGTTTTATTTATTTGTTTATTTAAATACATCTCAAGTGTGTGCCATTAATCACAGAAATGCGCGTCCTAAATTCATAACTCTCGATCCTGTGTACCTAGAGCCTTCAAACTGAAAGTAGTACAATAGGCAGGTTGAGACGCTCAAGGCAGATGGATAGTGGAATGTCTATCAAAGGAGCGAAATTCGAGTAAAATAAAAAATAAATAATAGTAACAAGTAAATAAAAATACGAAGTTGCACTGGAATAAGTAGAGAATCGAGTTAGCTACTTGAATACTAAGATCTTGAGCACAACTCCGCTCATTGTGGGCGGGGTGCGCATGAAGGATATCGGTGCGCGTATGGGTGTGTTTAGGCCGGAAAACGATAACACTAGTTCACTCGGGCCAGGGATGTCTTGGACTCCACCAACGTGATTGCTTCCACCAACAGACCGACTGACCAACGGCGTTCCTGGCTACGGCTTGAGAACACTGGACACCGATGGATCACACACCCTCACGACTCAAGCGGCCCTGAACACAATCTGTCCTGCACCCCATGCGGTCAATATGAAAGGGGGCAAATGGAGGAGAGCCTGGCGTGAGCTGGACAACCCGACAGGTATATCTATATAATAGGATATTTCTTGGCTGTATTTTGAAAACTGAAGTTTAATAAACAATAATCTGTAAACCTATTTATATTCACTACAAATCTTATACTCAAATGAACATTCCACGATAGTATCATAGGATATGGGTAGTGTAATGTGAAGGTGCCGGTGCAGGTAGAAGAGAGAAAGTCTTTTCTCTGCAATTGTTTAAAAAATGTCATTTGCATGCTCCAAATTTGATGCAAGTTACCATCAACAGCCTAGGTCGAAAAGGAGTAAGATTAGGCCACGACGACATATCCTGATGACAGTCAACTGTTTTGAAAACAACACTGGTTCTTCTCAACAGGAAGACTACCGATAGAGGAGTTCCCGTCGGAGCATGGGGTGACAATGTTTTTTCTTGGCCCACTTTCGCTGCATTACGTCTCTCTAGAAATTTCTCCTGAGTATTGAAGCAAGATTACCGTGGAATGTGCGTTGAACGGGAATATTTTGCTTGATAGCGGAACAAAAGAAGTACATTATTTCTACTTCACAAAATTAACTTCAGACATACTTTGCTTTCGAAGAAATATCTAGAAACTGACATGATCGCCTTCAAAGCCGGGAGGACACAGACACTGCCCGTCCCCCGGTTCGCAGGATGCGCCATTTTGGCAGGAACACGATTGACTGCAGTACCAACCATAAAAGCCAGCAGGGCAGACTAGAATAAACTGATGCAATGTACCGATTCGGAAGCTTCCATAGAATTGATGTAGCATACCGAATTGACATCTAGTTCCGTATCGACCAGGCGGACAGTCGCAGCATCCCTGGACAGGGTCACATCTAAATGTTATGAAGTAGAGATACTCATTTACCTCGTTGCAAATTGACAAACAACAAATGCAACCGTTGCTGACCGAGCATTTCCATGGCATTCACAGTCCAGCGTACAATTCAAACCATATTTTCCTGAGGGACAGCTTTGTTCACATGTTTTCCCAGTGTACCCAAGATTGCATCTGAAATGTAGCACTGAGATAGCGATTCTACCTAAACATTTACGGCAACATTCAATCAGTGCCGTCTTTTAACCTTCCAGAATTTCACTCCTTCCTAAAACTGCTTAAAGGAAGTGATGTTTTTTACTTATTCATCGAAGAAGCAGACAGAAGTCGACGAGAGCAGTTTGAATAAGCAGTTGGAATGAAAAGAGCAATCAAAACACTGAGATGTGTCACATTAAACTTGAGCTGACGCACAGGAAAAAAAGGAAAAAGAGGCTATTGAGATACTGTGCGTTGCCACTATACCGTTTCCCCTCAATTTGCATTCACAAAGACAGAAAGGTCCAGCGATCATGTCTTCCAGTTATGATGCTATTATTATTCAAGAGCACAATTATCATTCAAAGCTCTAATTGATTTGTCACACTCACTTGCTCCTTATGAAAAAATCGCACTGCCGATGGACACAAAGAAGAAAAAAAATTAAATCCTCGATGCATGATTGTCGATAATGTGAAGCGCAACAATATCATTGTCGCTCGATACCGTAAACGTGAGCATCAGCAGGCACTGGCTACCAATAGCATTGGCCGTTGTTGTAAAATTCCCCTCCTTAACGGCCCTGTGACAAAATTTAGTGTGTGCGCAGTTTCGGCACGTCCGTTCAGATTTTTTGTGATCAGAACAGTATAAGTCGGAGGTCTCGAGTGGCTGCTTCCATAGTCCACCGGCCGGCGTACCGGCGTGCGGACTGTGAAAGCAGCCACTCGAGACCTCCGACTTATACTAGCACTGCCTCGCCTGGCACGTCGGCCGGCCGGCGGGCGAACTATGAAAGCAGCAAGTGATGCCACCTGCCTCTGAGTTTTTCCCTAGTCTTCGCGAAACCTAACTTTTAATCATGCTGGAAAATGTTTGCTACTTCCGGAAAAAAACTATCAAGAACTCGTTTTGAGTACATCCCTTTTAGTCCACAATTACCCTTTACCCTCTAGAAGAGTTGGAACTGGTTAATGGAGAACTAACGTCAAATAAATTAATGCCAAGAAATTAAAACAAATGCTGAGTGAATTTTATAAAGAATTCCTTATCATTATCATGGTGTATCACTTCGATCCATATCTCATTCAAATCAAGAGATGTTCCGTAATATTTCCGTCTTCGCGATCATGAAAACGTTTTCGGTTATCTATTAAATGAAGCGTGAAGTCCTAGGTCTCTGAACCTGCACTAATATGTATTCTCACATCTACATTTGGATAACTGTGCACAGCTGCGTTTCCAGCTATCGAGACTCAGAGAGCATGCTTCAGTATTAGAATTCTTACCTGCATTCCCCAGTTGCGGGATCGCAGTGAGCTCCATTGGCGCAACGACACTTGTCTTTACACCCAGGGCCCCAACGGCCTTCAGGACATACTATAAATGTGTAAAATTGGAAAGATAGGAGACGCTGATATTAAAAGTTGACGTCTACGCAACTGGTGCCCTGCAGAATTGCTTCTCATGAAAACGTCCCTCTCTAATGGTAGAAAATTCAAATAATCTGCTACATGCTGAGCTAAGCTAAAAATGAAGAAACGTGGCTAGAACGATGAGTAAAACTCTCCTAGCTAGTTCGCACATTCCGAAAGGATCAAACCACACCCAAGTTGAAGCACCCATAATGATCTACATATTTCTGTGTAGGTGTGTTTGCAATGCAGTGCGGTTTCAAGATTGACTACCAACACATAATTCCCATTCACTTGAAGCAGGCCAGCGTATCGAGCGCTGTACGAAATGTTACGAAAACTCACCTTGATTGCAAGACAAACCAGTGAATCCAGGAGGGCACTTGCATTGACCTGTGAGACGATCACATATACCACCATTTTCGCATACGCACAATTTCTCGCAGCTGAAACCTCCTCATGAGGAAGGATAATGTAACGTTATGTCTAAAAATATACAACGACTATTTAGAAAGGAAAATTCTCAAATCAGGTAATGCTAAGGTCCTTCACAGGTATTTGAGCAGAAGAATCAAGGGCTTCAAGCAAATCGGTTGTCTGAGAAAAGATCAAATTGTTACATTTTCTCCAGTAGGTAGAGCCAATATGTTAGCGGATCACTTCGAAAGCGTCTTCCAGGAAGATGTTGGAAATGTACCTGATCGGCTTTCGCTTTCTGTCGAACTAATGAAGGAGGTTCCGCTATTCATCGCCTCTGAGCCATGAGATATTCATGAAATGGCCTGTTTCTTCCTCAGTCACCCCCGACTTTGTGTCATTTTTTTTGTTGTGCAGAGAATAGACGCTGTTATCTGTGGTCCTCTTGTATACATCTTTAACCAGTCGTTATGCGTATATGAGGTACCCTTGCGCTGGAAACATTCCTTCGTAACTCCGCTAATGAAGAAGAGCCATCATGGAACTTTGAGAACTATCGCCCCGTAAGTATTACGTCTCTTTTCTGTCGGCTATTTGAGAAGGTCCTGAAAAAGCTTGTCAGACGTCACTTGTCTATTAATCATATTGTTTCGAGGCACCAGCATGGTTTCACTTCTGGTCTTTCTATTGGAACAAATATGATTAAGTGTCCGGTGCTTTTCAATGTTCTCACGGCTAAGCTTCCCGATATGTTAGTGAAGCAGGCGTCACTCTGAAGGTGTATGCCGACGAGATAAAAATCTAAAAAGCAATCTCAGTAGAGGCAGACTCTCAAGAACTCCAGAGAGCAATTGATCTAAATGTGAGTTGATCGAAGAATTGGCAACTGCCTACCACACAAGGCGGTGTTCATGCACGCTGCTCTCGCGTCTTAAGCTGCACAGCTTTGTACTAGGAAGGAAATGTTGGAAGAGGCACGGGTCCCAAGCTCATCTCTGCGCTGAGCCCGTACCACATCCGTCACACCTATTAATTCTGTTAGGCCGTCTGGAGTGCGTATTGTTGTGGAACCATCGCAGATGTCCTTGACCGGGAAGACCATGTGCTGTGAAGCGTTTCGTTTTCGAAGCGCTTTCCAGAAGAAAGGCTGAGTAAGTAACAGCTCTACGCTTTCCTCGATACTTCTTCACTTGTCTAGCTATGAAGATGGCATTCGTTGTGGACCTGTCAGGCATAACGAACTGCTCCTGTGAGACCAGTCTGAATTCTCAACAGGGTTCTTTTCCGAAAAAAGTTTCTACAATGCTTATAAAACTCGTCCGTCATGGCGTAGCATTACAGCCGAGCATTACTCTACCCTCTTCTCTGGTCGCATATACCAATCAGATTTGATGGTTAGAAGGAGACCAAATCTACCATTTCACAGAAGTCGACATCCTCAACTATCGCAACTTTCCCAAACAAACGTAACTTTGAAAAGAACTGAAATATTGAGTCTTGTAGATGACCCATGTTTGGTCAAATATTATCAACATTGGAGAGCATTGCATTTGGTGAAATATGAGCAACTGAACATACAACCGAAGCACTCACAAGTATGCACAGTGTTAAGTGCTTACAGTGGTCAGAGCCCAGTGAGGTGGAACAAGAATAAAAAAAAACCGCACCTGTCTCCGAATCGACCAGGTGGACACGGTGTGTCACATTTTGTGCCAATGAATCCCGGTGGACATGAACAAGCTCCACTTTGTTTATCGCACAACGCACCGTTGGCACATTCACAAAGCTCTGAGCAGTCATGACCGAATCGGCCTTGGGCGCAACCTGCAATGTTTCCAATTGAGCGTGACTAGAGTATGTTCTGACGACAGTAACCCACCTTTCTTGCAGTCGTCGCCGGAATAACCCGATTTGCAGAAACATTTCCCGGTTATCGGATCACAATTGGCGTTTTCATGGCAATCACATTTGTGGTGGCAACCTTCACCGAATGTCCCTTCCGGACAAAGCTGAATTATAGAAATTAAGAATTAGATAAATCTAGTTGCAATATTCCTAGAAGGCTATGAGTTTTTGAAAATCGCTAGGCAATCATAAGTAGGCACGAATATTAATTTCGGTGGTAGTGGTGACAGTGGCGATATAAATATTTACACTCATATAACTTTACGGTTTATCTATATTATTAACTACGAAGCGGGAATGGCCAGCGCTCTTCAATGTTCGTCCAGGCGGATCTTCAAGGGTTTTGCGGTCTCCCCCACGTACTTCTCTCCATATCCACCGCATTGAATCAGATAGGCGGTGCCTTGAAGCTCGCGGATCTTTTCGGATTTACAGTAGCGACAAGACTGCTCGCGACACCGTTTTTCGTAGATTCGAGAATATGTCAGGAGATTTTCCAGTGTAGGGGGAGGTCGGGAAACAAGTCGAATGGAAACTTATAGCCCGCTGCCTACCCAAACAGCAGCTATTCCAGGCACCGTACACTCAAGCATGAGAAGGAGAACGCTCCATCCTGCGATGTGAGGGTTTTGCATAGATATTTGGCAGGGCCCCTGGAAAGGAAAATCATGGAAGCACGGGAAATATACCGTATCAAGCCGGAAATCAACGCAAAAGAGGAGATGCGTAACCTCCTGAGACTGATTGAATAATCATACTCCGTCGCCTCAGGAGAAGAGCGGTGTCCCATTTCTCTTAAAGTTCCCCACTAATAGGTCCACTCCCCTCTTCCCCAATATTTCCGGTTGGTTTGTTACGATCCGATGTGTTCTATGTAGTAACTGATTATTGACTGATTGTTTGCAACTATGTATTGTAAAGTTAAGATCTGAAGAAGGCATTATATGTTGAAAGCTTACCAATAAAGTGGAGTATCAAGAGCTTCGAAGATACACCATGAAAAACAAGTTCGAATGAAGCTCAGAGATAGCAGCATTTTGAAATAATCAACCGCAGACAAACACGTGATGTGGAGGTATGGAATGGTATCGAAAACCACAGATTTTCAAAAAAACACCGTTGCATTTTTTGATACCAATTCATACCTCGATTTTCAACCTTTAGAAAAATCTGTTGCGTAGCAAGATAAAGCCAGCACTAACCACTTATCCAAGAAAAAAGAGTCATCTTTGTGTAGTGACAGTGCAAACAAGTTCTACTAGCTCATTAAACCTTCTGGTAAACAAAATAATATCAGGGACTACACATCACAAATACAGGTTTCAACATAAGTTATTCGCGCTTTTCAGAGAACCGTAGGTCTGTGTTGAGGGGTATGTGTAGGAAGTGCACAAGGAGCGGTAGAGATAGGGTGCGAGCTTTCTAGAAAAAACTTAGCGGAAGATCGGCTTTTGGGAACAAATGCATGCTTTAAGGTGAGGAAACTAGAACTCTTGACTTAACAATTGTAATTTGAAAACTCAAGCGAGCAAAGTGACCGCTTCCTGCCCCTAGGTGACCATTGTGGTTAAAGTCGAGCAAATTTGTTGCGCAGAAAGCGCGCTTGCAACCCAGGATATGCTAGACGTACAAGGCTGTGCAAGGCTGATATCTGCAACCCCTTGGAAGGAGCAGCGGCAAGTAGACTAACTAATTTAGATTTTTTTTGGGATAATGTAATATGATTTCAGTTTCTAGCACAGGGCTAGGATATTTATGTATTTTCGTGACCAGCACATTCAGATGGATTGCAGAATAACATACCTCTGTACAACCGTGACCGGTGTATCCTTTAGGGCATTGACACTTCCCAGTAATGTGATCACAAGGTTTCTGATTTGGGCAACGGCATGTTTGTGAGCAGTGACGTCCAAAGTAACCCTTCAGGCAAGCTGAATAAAAAAAACTCTCTGCTCCAAATAAGTACCTTTCTGACTGTGTGGGTGTAGACATTACAGATCTCATGGGAGCTGCTCTTCGGTTCCAGTGATACACAAATACTACGGGTCACCTTGAGAATGGGCCCTGGTCCAGTCTTTCGATAATGGCTGTCTGTGGTGAGCTATCTGAGAAGATTTTTCCACTGAACTCCCCCCTCCTTTCATAATATATCCTTCTGTAGAATGTATCAAATAAATAATGCGGTAGCCTGTTGCAGTAGTGTAAGCCGTACGCTTACATGCAATTTGCCCAGCAGCTTCTCAGGTGGGGATTCGATGAAAGGTTTCAATGGAAATGAATAGAAAGTTTCCAAAACCCACGCCTATTGCATTTTCTTCCTCTCCAGCCAGCCTGACACGAGCAATGTCCACTGATCGGATCACATGTGGCTCCATTTTCGCACTCACACACTTCTTCGCAGTTCGCCCCGAAATGTCCAGAAGGGCAAGCAAGCTCACATCTGAAGTACACTGAACTAGAACTCGAACCCTTTTGATCTACATATGTTCTGAGGGTTGACCGTTTCCATTAGAATATCAGCCCGAACTGTCATACCTTTCACCTCTCCAACCAGGTAGACATTCACACTGTCCAGTTGTTCGATTACAGTTTGCGCCATTCTGACAATCGCAACGCATTTCGCAGTTGAGCCCATACTGGCCGAATGGGCATACTAGAAAGAATGGTCCACGATAAGCGAAACGGAAAATACCCAAAAACATGGTCAATAAACTCACAGAACTCGCATGCAGGTCCGGTCCATCCCGCAGCACAAGTGCATTCTCCGTTTTTCGGATTGCAGCCACCATCGTGCATGCAAAGGCAGTGATGAATACAGTTCGCTCCCCAGAGACCTTCAGGGCATTCTGAACACGTACAGCCTGTTGGACGAAGTAATTATTGCAATCCAAAAAAAAANAAAAAAAAATCGAGGGAGTAAAGAAGAAAACAAGAACATGGGGCCACCACTCATGTTTACCACCCCGTCCGGTCATCGTGCGCGGACTTACCCTTAGGGTCTTGGACTCAACAGTATGTTTATACAGTCTCAATTAGTCAATCTGTGAAGTTTAAAGACTAGCGTTTCCTACAGCGCAAAGATGTATTTTCCTCTTCATGACGTGCCTTGCAGGCTCTCTCGCGTGCATAAAAAAATCAGCTTAACGTTTTGCGTGTGGCCTTGGCCGGCAACAATCTCATTAGTTGTCGCACCGGCTGGATGTGTAAACAGTGTAGCTCTAGCCCTCACGGATTTATTCATGAGAGATTTTGAAGGGAAGCGGAAGATAGAATAACTTACAAAGACAAGACAGATTCTAAAGCCCTATGTGTTATACAGTAACCCGAAGACACACTCAAGCGCCTCCAAATACTCATCACATATACGAGGCAACGAAAAGGTAGCTTGGGCAATGCATTCGTTGGGATGCATGGTGGAACGTTGGCGTTACTGTATCTCACGTTCGTGGGATTTTAAAAAATGACTTGCAAAGACTTGCAATGGGAGTCAGGAGCCCGGAATATACTAGCTTGTAACCAAGCTCTCATTTGCAGTAGAGCGCTAGCTTAGGCAGATGAATAAATTGGGGTATGAGGTGGACACCATGATGGTAATAGGGGATGGGAAAAGAAGAGAAAGACTTAGTAGGAGCATGAAATAAGCTCTTTGTGAGAGATGGAGATCCTTCTAGAAGCAAATGTACTATAACAGACAAAGCCAAGTTCACCACAGCGAGTGAAAGATAATGAGAGAAAATCACACAGACTGATAAAGTCTGGTAAGGAATGATAGAGAAAGTCTCGAAAACATTTTTGTGGTGATGATACAACGGTAATTCTGTAAATGATAAAAGTTGCATGATGGAAAAATTGAGAGTATGCGAAGTAAACTGGTGATGGAGGTTGACAACAGTGACAAGCGGTAGAGTTGATTTAGCCCATCGAAAGGACATTGAATCCCAGATACCCACTTAGATCAACCGATCTCTTCATCGCTCAAGGGTGCGCTAATTGAAACCAAATCGGTCTGGTAGGGCGAAAGCGAAGACATCGACTTCTCCGGCATGTTATTCTATAGAACAGTTGACCTTCAAACGCCACCACGATTGTAAAGTGAAGTCGAATGCGTGGAACATCTCAGTTGGTTGGTAAACATCAGAAATCATTATCCTTCATTCTTTTCCCTCGTCAAATCTGATTCATCGACTATTCCAATTTGCTGTTTACTGTGTTTATACTCTTTTTGTCCATGTTTATGACTCTGCTGTAGCCGCCCATCTTAAAGAGCTCTAGGAGTCAGTATTGGAAGCTTAAGCATGTCAAGAGTGAGACAGCCTCTTCAATAAAGCACTTTTCAAGAAACATTTGTTCAAAGATCGACAATTGCAAACCTGTCTCGCAGTTTTTCCCCATGAATCCAGCAGGGCAGTCACAAAACCCAGTGAGACGATCGCATGTCGCACCGTTCGCGCACTCACATTCACTGCTACAGCCAGATCCCCATCTGAACAATTTTTATTAGGCAATACCTTTTCTTGATAGTAGTAGTATAAGAAACATTCTCCACTAATCGTCACAGTCGGGAACAGAACATGAATCTTACCTGCCAGGAGGACATGGCGTAGCGCAATCCGGCCCAGTCCATCCCGGAGGACAACGACAGTCTCCCGTGATATGATCGCATCGCGCCACAAACGGGTTGTATAGGGTAGTATCATCTATAGAAGAGAAGTGTAGAAGAGAAAAAATGCTTTCATAAAGAAAAATGTTTTTTAGATCATACTTGTAGTAGCGCAATCACAAATGAAACGACATTGATCACCATAGCGTCCATCAGGACACGGCCGGTCGCACCTGGGAAGGATGCTGCATTCGATTTTAGTTGTTTTTTGGTACTACCATATGTTTATTCAAATGACTGCTCATGTTGATGACATCACTCAAGCTACTCTCAGGCGAACGATCGCTGGTCGCTGGTGTTCGCTAAACTAGCTGAATCTCTCCTCATGTATGGTGCGACGGCCCCGATCAATCCTTCGAGCGTGATGGCAACTGCTCGTAATAAAGCTCTGTTACAAAAAACGAGCCATGAAGGACGCGCTATTCGAAAAGGAAACCAGAAAATGGGAGCAGATACCAAGAAAGGTCTGCCACGACTTATATTCTTATGGCAACTCTCGTTCACTTCTGAGCTATCATCTGTTCACCGCATATGATGAGTGACACAATTCTTTCGAGTTCATCCATAATACCACTGCCCACCGCCATCCGCTCAGCCCTCCCGGGCTCCACTTCAACAGCTTCAAATCGTTGTAACAAAACGATGCAAAGATACTCATGAAGGGTGACCCTCCGCGCAACAGTATCTCTTCAATATCTATAACTCGCTGACTTATGATCACTAGAAACTCGACTAGTCAACAACAATTGTCCTTATTTTGGATGATTTAGGCATGTAATTATAACATACCGTTTTCCGCGCCAGCCAGGTGTGCAAGTGCAAGCACCAGAAACAGGGTCACAGGCGGCGCCGTTGGCGCAAGCACAAACTCCTCTACAGCCTGCGCCGAAATGTCCAATCTCGCAATCTGAATTTAAGGCCTTCTTCACCGTTCTGCAAAATGAATAAAAAATGAAAAATTGTGATGTGGCCACAAGATTGGAGAATCCGTTGATTTCTATGGATTTTCAAGTCGAAAGAGTTTTCCACCTTAATGACCTGCGACAAGGCCATAGAAAATTGTAAGTTGTGCAGCAAATAAGAAAACAGTAGGAAGTCTCTCACAGCGGATAGTCAAGACCAGGCTTTCCACCTGAAAAACCACAAGCGACTCTCGCACAAATCAATGGCGGAAAATGGATGTCGGAGAGCAACTTTTTCTAGATATGATGAAGGATTCACAGTTGGTAATGCATACCTCTATTGGACAACACTTATCATGAAGCTTGAATCGCGCCCACGAGGCTGTTTAAAACCACGAATATTTGGTGAAAAAGTGTTAATGCCAGTAAATAGGAGTGCCGAAAACACAAAAACACCTCATGAAACTCCTACAGTGCAAGAGCACGCTTCAGGCAAGAAGTGTTCACTCAGATATTTTTTACTGCTTCGTGCAACGGCATCGAGACAGAAAGATATCTCAAGGAGCAGGTAGTAGCACAATACTTGGACGGAAAACCAAGCGGTTGGTCAGATATAGCTCTAAAAAAGCTTTCGAGGTAGGCGTGGCGTGCACCAAAATGGGCGGTATGCGAAAATTTGAAAGAAATGATTTCAATAATGAAGATAATTGAAGAATGTGAAGTATAGCATCATATTCCTTAAACTTCGAAACTACTAACGCAAACTCGTGTCCATAAACATGTATGATAAAACTTATACTTACAAGATTCAGGACATGAAGATTGTTAATAAATAAAACCACTGGGTGCCTGCGATATACCGCAAGGAGTTATGAACCACGCACTGGAACGAGGATCAAGGACCCAGGGACCCCCTGGCTTACCCCACCACCCGCTCCCGTGTCCTTGCGCAAAGCCCCTTTTCGACGCGTCGTATATGTGACGGGTAAAAATTTGCGTTTTAACACGTGCCGGATTACTATAAGAGCCGAGTGCTGGACTGAATTTTCGTTCCTGTTAAACCACGCTCAGAGGTCAAAAAAGCCTGCTATGTGAAACATATTTCAACCCTACAGAGAAGCAATGTGGTGTCCTAATGTCAGCAGTAAGTTGGTTCATCTAAACTGTTGGTGTTGCCGCTGTTTAACCGTGCTACAGAAGAATTGATTAAATACCTTAAATAAAAGCGGAGATGCAGATATCATAGTTTATTGGCAAGGAGTGAATCCTATGAGTTTTTGGCTTCTTTTGATTTTGCAGGTAAATGAAAAACTTCGAAGTAGGAACGAGGTGAATTGTGTGCTTGGAGACGTCCTCAGGTATTGAAATAGGGTAGAAGGTAAGAGTGCGGGATAACGAATTGAACGGATCAGACTACCATGACGAAAACCCACTCATGATAAGTATTAGGTTGATGCATAATTATTGCGGATTTTTTCGCGGCTTTTTTTCTCTCGATAGAATTTGAATATTGAGTTCGGTTTTTTTCTAGAAATGATCTACTTGATTTCCTCTACAAGAATATACTCAAGAAACCATCCGCATAGTTGCGAAATTAGGCCTAACTACTTCGAGAAAGATTGGAAGGTGGCACAGTCATTCCGCGATCTCAGTAACTTTTCGGCGATCGAACAATCAGCCAAAGCCAACCAAGAACTGGGATCTGCTCCTGAATCTGCCATATTCACCAGCAGAAACTTCTATGGATTATCCCGTCGACCGCTCGCTGAAAAAATGGCTAGAGAGTAGAAGTTACTTGGATTTGGATGACTCGATGGCCGATGTCAAGGCGTGGATCGCCCGTAAGAATCAAAGCTTCTTCGCTTTTGGGATCCGACTAACTAATCAATGGGAAGCAGTGCTTGACGTAGATGGTGAATAAGTTCCGGAGTAGTTATTTGAATATGTCTTTGCTTAGTTTTTCCATAGTTTCTTTAAGTAAAACTTGCTGGAAAGAATCCGCAGTAATTATGCATCAACCTAATAATTGCCTGATGAATTACAAATTGCGCCGTGCTCGTATCCCTTACACTACCGAGACCCCGCTTTCCCTCGCCTTCTTAATGGCTTATATGCCATAGCACGCACACGCACAACGTGTTGAGCCGGTCGGCCGAAATCAGCACTGAACCGTTAAGCTGTAAGCTCTACACGATAGAACTTGCTTTAACTTGTTGTTTTGTTTACTGCTGTTTTATCGCCGTAGTATGCGATGCGAAAGTCCAACAAGGATGGCGATTTATGGACAAAACCATAAATCTTGACATAAGACTAAAGTTTTGCCCATAAATCGTCAACCTTGTGAATCAGTCTCACTTAATTTACAAAAATCATCTGAACCAGCAATAAATCAAAAGTAAGTCAACAAACAGATTCAAGAAACATCAGGAGGTACCGCTCATTTAACCGGCCACCCATCGCTACCTTGCTGTAGCTTAGCTCACGCTATATACCTACCTTGTTCACACTTGGCTCCTCTTTTCCCAGGAGGACAGATACATTCGCCATCAGATGGATCGCAATGCATACCATTAGCACAATCGCAGCGTTGTAAGCAGTCCTGCAACAAAACATCCTATTAATTCGAAAGAGTTCACATGAAGAAATGATTGCATTGTCCCCGTAGTATAGACTCGCTAGATGTGCAATCCATTTTTTTAGGATTTTTTTCAT
Organism: Haemonchus placei; assembly: GCA_900617895.1. NCBI lineage: Eukaryota > Metazoa > Nematoda > Chromadorea > Rhabditida > Trichostrongylidae > Haemonchus > Haemonchus placei. The sequence continues at coordinate 8,364 of UZAF01018145.1, read as the reverse complement.
ATCGAGGCATGTAATGTGCCTCCTTCAGCATGAATCATCGCTTGGGAAAAGCACGTAACTGCTTTCTTAGATGAATCACTCAACACATTCCAGCTTCGGGTCACGAGGTGAGCAGCTTTAATCATTAAGATATACAAGAAAATGAGGTACACGACGTATTGGAGGGAGAGCGTGATCGAGATTAAAGGAAGGGGCCAGCCATAATAGTTCAAGGGCTTCCGTCAAAAGTAAGGTAGAAAGGATAGCAAGAATAGTAAGAAAACCCATTCTTGTCACGGTATTGCTGACCATCATTAGAAAATTAGCGGAAGTAGTGTGCTTTCCACGTTTTATGGTCGCCTTGCGCCCTATTATTCTGGCACTTCGTCGACGGCCATAGACATGGATAGAATAAACTTTGAACCCGGGCCGAGCTCATCAACCATGTTGCGCGTAATCGCGCGCTGTGATGGAAAGGAGTTAAGTCCCCGGTGGAAGATTACGTTAAAGTAAATCTTGGACTGTTTTCCACGGAGAAATTGCGGACCAAAATATGCTGCTAGGAAAAATAGGGGGCCTAATGAGTCACACTTGGTTAAGACGCGGTGCAGGTAAGTATGGACATCGCCCAAAATGGTCTCTTACCACCCTCACCATTTTCTAACTTATTCAGAAAAAATAGTTTGTATGGAACATTCTACCTTTCCATGAAATCCTGGTTCACAAGACTTCTCGCAATTGTCTCCTGTCCAACCGGGGCGACATTCACATTTTCCGTCTGTAGGGCTACAAATGGCCCCATTTTGACAGTCGCATAGTTTCATACAATCTATGCCATGTCGACCGGCTGGGCATACTGAAATACCATTACATTAGACACAGATACTGAGAAAGTTGCTTCGATGTTGGAGCGTTACTAGCTCGTATGAATCAAAATGAAGTCTGAGTGACTACAGTGTGAGTTTAGAGAGAACAGAAACTGTCTCTATGGATCATGACATGTTATTTGAGCCCCCCCCCCCCCCCCCTTCATTGGCCTCCTTGCGAATGGTGCAGCCTCTAAAATGCTGGTGAAAAGCGTTTGAGGATACTCACGGTACATGACGGCGCCACATGTGGGAGCCACAAATTCATTCTATCATTTTTATCGTGAACTGTGCCTTAGTTTTAACGGTTTTCGACGCCGTTACGAGGCAAGCAAAAAAAGCAAGCAGAGAATGCAACAGCAAATGCCAAACCTTCACTGCAGCTTGCTCCATAAAATCCTGGCGGGCAGATGCATGAACCATCTTTTGCGTTACACTCAGCTCCGTTTTGACATACGCACTCATGGATGCAATTTGGACCATAAAGGCCAGCCGGACATGCTGAAAATGATCGGACTGCTAACATATACAAGCCTTTCATCAAATACAGTACCACTACATATTCATCAGTTTTAATCAATAAATCGAGAGAACTTTACCACACTGTAGCAGTTAGATCCTAATTGATGCTATATCTGAGGCAAACATACTGTGACACGTACATGACCAACGAGCACTCACGTATATCACACATCACGCCGGTGCGTCCAGGTAGGCATGAGCAGGTGCCGGTGACATGATGACATGCCTTTGGTTGGCCTGGCTCCGAACAATCGCATCGTTGTTCGCAGTCGTAACCGTATGTACCAGGTGAACACACTGTAAGAGTACGAGTGCAACACTATGGCTGGTATCCATCAAGGACCCGCCAGAACACAACTAATCAGTAGCTACATGGATCCATTCTTGTTTCACATCACAGAGTGCTCACTTACAGTTCCGGTGAATAAGAGGAAAGTAAACGAATCAACGCACTGACCAATATTCACATTACACAGCCTTCGTCTATCGAGGTGTGAAAGTGACAAAAGGCTACTTCTGGTTAATAATTTGTAGATTTATTTCTGATGATAACAATATTAAATAGGAGCAGAGTTCAAGGAGTTGCAGAGTCTCACTTATTCCTTTTTGCCAAACCTCTACCTCCTTATAAATCACACTTACACGAAAACCGAAAACACGTTGCCCCCCTCCCCCCTCCTTCTTCAGTCCGCATCTCCGAAAGATAATGTTGGAAAATAATGGCTTTGGTCATGGAGTGCCGTCCGTCGAACAGGCGGCTCAATTTGTCGTTTCAACGTTCGGTAGCGACAATTTTGTCTTACTGTCGCTTTAGAGAAAAGATCAATGAATTTCGCGTATTATTGGATGAAGATGCAATAGGTAGGTAACAATAACAGAAATAGGCTCCCGTCTTTTGCTGTCTCGAACACTCACATTGTGCAGATTGCGCGATCTCCTGATCAGGAAGCATATACATACCATGGGAACACTTTTGAACAACCTCCTAATGTTCTAAATAAGCAGCGTAAGGCAGAACAACTAGGCTATGTTTCACCTGGGTCCCCTGAATGTATCTAAACTCCAGTGCAATACATATACACAAACAATCTAGAATTCACACCAATTTGTACGCGTAAAGTGTTTGTTACATATAGCGATATGGCGATTGGGTTTCATTTATAGAAAATAATCTGGCAGCGACATCGAAACCAAATGACCTAAGAGCAAGGCTCTGGAATGAAGGTTGATAAATTCTAAAGTAAGATACGAAAACAGTGAGAATAGTGCAATTATCCGAGAGCTGTAGGTGAGCTGATTCCTAGGTTTACCAGAACGGCCCCTTTTTTCTACACAAGAACGTTCCAGTTCAAAGATGGGAGGAATGCTCCATCACCATCCACACGACGCCATCACTCAGGTTGCGTGCCTATCTTCTCCCTCGAGAAGGGCGGGACGGTATTTTAGTCGTCGGTACCTTTCGTACTTGTGCACCGTCTCAAACATTTTTCCATCTCAGGATGGCTGAAGAGCTACTGGACAAAAGGAGCGGGATCAGGGCAGTAGGGAGCGTAGAGAGCCACCACCCACTCTTACTTCTCCAGCTCGGCCTGGGTCGCCGTTGTATATAGTGTAATGTTTGCACTGTCGTGATAGAAACGGATCTAAGCATTTTGTCTGCGAGTACGATCGACGTAGTCGTCAGTGGCCTGCCCTTTTCTAGCAGCTTCCAGTGCTCCGTCGCTTTTCTGGACCATCAAGAAGACAAGGGAACATACTTGGGTAAAAGTGAGCTTCTGGGACGATTTCAGGGCTGAGACGGGTCCAGGCTATTCTCCTTTACAACCCAAAGCCTCTTACTCTCAGGATTTCCATAGGGAACAACTTACCATTCTCACTGATCATCGAATCCAGGCAGCGGTGCTTCTTTTGGAGGTGAGGAAAGAAGCGCAGACGACTTTTTTCTCTGACAGGTAATAAACTATGATTTTGTCGTACTGCGGCCTGCCAATGGTGAGCAGTAGCGATTGTGATGATAGAGTATTATGCATACGCACTCGCACCCTTGATGAAGAAATGCCAATAATAAATACGAAATAGGAGAAGGATCAAAGAGTAGTGAGAAACTATGTATCAACTCAGTAATACGAGTAACAGTGATCCCCTTAATAGCATCCGCTTTGCAGGAAGCAGAATTAAAATCAGAAGAAATAGAGTTTAGAGAGTACGAATATTCGCCAATTAATGCAGAGGAGACAGTTCTCATGAATCCTTTGACGACAATGGCACCCACCGGTAGGTGGCACTAATGCTGGCGCATGGTACATTGGCACATTGAGAGCCACCATACTTTCGTATTTCTTACCAATTGCTAAATTCAGTAAGCCAGTGAAAGAATTTTCTACTGGGACAGTACCACCCACCTGTGGGTGTCAGTCGCGCGCGAAAGGAGGGGAACGTGATCCCATAGGTGCGTCACGTCGAATTCCGAACTGTCGTCAAAGGGCTAACCGTTGTGCAGTCGTGTCATGGACTACTGCATTAACGTTAGATTAAAAGAGTCGGAAGAGACGCTGAATGTTGCTTACATGTGCTCGGTGAGGTTCTGTGCATACAACAGTGAACGTCACGACCCCATCTGCATAATCAAATGAAAGAAACTAAATGTTGAGATCTCGGCAAACCGTGTATCTTGTGGATTTGATTACAGAGGTAATGATCTTGATTGGAAGAAACACCTATTGTATCAAAATGAGAGATTGGTGCATAAATGCAACTATACTAAAAAAGGTGCTCTAACCTTCTGCACACCCCTCTCCTTTGTATCCTGGAGGGCATCTCTTTACGCAATCACCCGTAACAGCATCGCATCGCAGATCTCCTGAGCACTGACATTTCTTGGCACAACTTGGCCCGTAGAAACCGATGGGGCATCGCCGTTTGCATAGCGGCCCATAGAAACCCGCTCTACATAAGCATTTACCGGTCTGAAAATTCTTAGAGTAGGTGAAGTGAAAATAGGCATACCAAGAATTTTTTAAATATTGGGAAAAAGGGGCGATAAAGGGAAAATCCTTGAATCTGATTCTTGTTGAAAACCATTATATTTCTAATGGACATCTCAAAGCGCAGTTTACGTTCAAAATGGTTGTTGAAATTTGTTTTCAGTATGAAGCTGTAACCCATATGGATAGCCTAGGGGATGCTGTCGGTTCAAAAAACGGCCTAGACACGGGGCAATGAGGGCTCGAAATCGGCTTCGCCGACGTACACACCCAAAGGTGGACGAATCACTATGGTAGTGTGGAGTCTGTGGACGTTGTACCCTTCGCACCGGGACGCATACGTTGGCTGCTTACTGTAGCCAGTTGTGCAATGGCACACACGCACATTTACACAGCCCTTCCATGCAACTTTTGTCGTCTTTTTCTCGTCCAACCTCTGATTTCACAAACTCTTTGAAGCCTTATTGCTTCTCGAAATTCGCCTACCGCTCGTTTCTTGGTGGCTGCTTTGGTACTGTTCTGGACTATCATTTCTATTAAATGTGTTAGATTCAATGTCTCAAAATTCTCGAGGACTGTGTCTTCAATTGGATAAGATTGTCATTTAGAGTGAATTCGAGTAGCAGAATTGAATGCACATCCAGAAAGTTTTATAGAAAGTTCAAAGAAAGCAACTAAACATACCTTGCTGTCACAGCCTTCACTATTTTCTCGCGAACATTTGCACGTATGGCGACAGTTTCTTCCGAACGCAAAGCTGGGACAAGGCCTTAAGGTATTTGATCTTATTGAAACGGATTTTTGACGTAGAAGTATACTGTAACATTTAGAGAAAAGTGCCACGAGCGTACAGAAAGATTCCTAAAACGCAAGTATGCCGCTGCAAGCCTATTCTTTGCAAATTACTCCAAATCACCAAGTACATGTAGCTAGAATCACTACAGACCCCTAGCCGAGCATACTTCTGCTCTTAAGTCATGATATGTACTGAAAAAATGTTATTTAATTTTTTTAGGATCACTTCAACCGGTAACTTCCATTCTCTCTACCATAAGGTTAAGCTGGAATGTAAGTACCGGTGAAATCGTTTGCTCACCATGGGCTACACACTACTAGCTTGCTTCGAGATCTACTCTTTTCAGTACCAATAACAAATAACAACACAACATTCTCAATCGCAAAATCTTTTAAGTGGAATTGTTGGGGCAATAAGTCGGGCACCACAACTTGACAGAAGAAGGAGCACAACTAAACATAAATAGCAACACGGCTAACACTCAAAATGAGTCGACAGCTGAGCTACGACTATACCATCTCAATCTGTTGCTATTAATCTACAGTAACTAACAACCCTTGAATAAAATCACTTTCTTCTTTCAGTTCCACAGCAGTGTGTGATTTTTGCATTGAGTACCGTTAGCCAGCCAAAGCGTTGAGCTGTACTTAACTGATAACCATCAATAGAAGAAGTCATGCGTGGCTCCCCTTGTCTTCACGAGTGCAAATCACTAATATTCCCTCGAACATGGGAGTTCTCACAAGTGAGATGGAATAAAAAACGTGAACACCATCTACCTAACATGTTTATGCCATCACGTCGACGAAGAATTTTACGGCGCACGGTCACATAGGATCAAACCGGAACATCTGATGAGCCTTCCGAAATCACCGCCAAAACATTGCCAGACTCTACACGCGACACCTGTCGTAATCTAAAGTTCCAAGTGGTAAACTAGCAAAACTGTTTCCTGCGTAAAAAAGGAGAGGGCAATTTCGACAACTATAGTTCAAGCTTCCTGTTGTCTGTTACCTATAAGCTTCGATAGTTCTGTCAGAAAACTAGGTGGAGGACGTCTGTGCGACCAAGCAGGTTCTGGAAGAAGGTTTGGTGCAATCGACCGCATTGGCACTGTCACATCTCAACCATATTCGAGCCTTTACAGCCTGTTCCACGGACAATGGGATCGTCAGCAGCTAGATTGCTTCCAAAATATCGAAAGCCCTGCACTTTTTCGATGCCTTCCCAAGACATCGAAAAATGGATCTGCGCAGTCCCCGAGCTGCCAAAATTGGTCACATTCCTCCCCATTATCCTCTGAAACCTCTGAAATTTGTGCAGTATAACTTCGTTGACCTATCATACATTTCCTCCATCGGGGAGATCAGGCGTTTGGGAACGGACCCTTTTGCCCCTTCTTCAGCTTCGTCAGGGTGACAAAGTCTACGCCTTTTTCGATACCTCTGCATCACTTGTTCATGAAGATAACATTTGTTGTAAACATTTCTGGCATGAAGCCAAGCAGGTTACCGTGTTAGATCAGTGTGAGTTCTCACAATATTGAGTCAACTAACAGCTCACATGCTTTTATCGTGTGAGAAGACAATCTGACCCCTCGATAGTTGGAACACTCCATTACATCTCTCTTATACCTGAAATGTGACTGTTCTCAGGTGCCTTCATTGCCTCGATAATTTCCCTTGTGAACAATTGAGCATGGAGTTGCCTTCCCAGCCTTCATCTCCCATACTCCCACTCCGTCGAAAGCGACGGAACCACCCGTCGCCACATCACGGGGAACTTTTATTCAGAAGTCTGTCGAAGTATTCTTATCACCTGCGCCTGATCTCTACAAGCTTCCTCAGGATTGCTACAACGCTTCCTTTACAGCCCTTAACACTCCGCTGTTCAAACTAGTTCGGGGCTGCCCCTTATCCAGAAGGTAGGCAGACTTCTCTTCTCCTCGATCACCAAGCTTTTCGTACGAGGACTCTATTACCGTATTTTTTACCTTCTCTATGGCAGCCTTGGCGAGCCCCTTGCAAATCGCGAATGCAGGCAAGTCTTCGGAAAGTTCCGGAAACATATCCAATGAGAAGGCGCGGAATAGATGTTTGACTGTGAAATCATAACTCTTGTTAACGTGGATCTAGAGTGTTCTTGGCAGGAGTACAAGCTTCTGGACGAGAAGTACCGGAGTGGGTGGCAAAGCTAGACTCCGTCCACAGGTGGCGGAACGTGGGAAACATTTGATTTGGGTCTAGGGCTTTCAAATTCGGTAGGAGCAAGTGTGGCAGTATGGGAACACTGAAGGTATGCGACATCCATGTCCTAATTCTGCCGCGGGGGCGGAGAGGAGATGCAGAATGCGAAGCATACGTAAGTTAAGTTTGCTATTCAAGCCAAGTTGAAAAAAGAGGGAAATGGACCAACTTATTTGAACACACACGAGTTGAGCAGAACTCCGTTCGTGAAGGGTGAAGCGCACACGAAATATGTCGGATCCGTGCATGCGTATTTGGAGGGGAACTTTTAAACCTTTTCTACTGCATCAGAGCGTCCAAGTTAGGAAAGGATGTCGGCGACGGGCCAAACGAAAAGTAGAGTATCGTCACTTCGCGCGTCAACTTCGTTTTGATGGGCGGCGAAGGAAAGGGCTCTCATATTGATTGATTCTGCTTGAAGACACCGTTCACAAAAAAGTTAGGGTACCCTTTTTGACGGGAATTGATAAAACTACTCTAGAATAAAGCGATAACAACGAAAAAAGCGCAAAAAACGATGAACAAAAAGAATTACAAAGGGTCAAAAAAGGAGCTGGAAAGGGGGGTTGGACTAGTCTCACATTGAAATAACGGCAGTTAGGGAGTGTTCGGGCGCGAATGCACGAAGGCGACGCAATGTCTGCAATACAGACAACACACCCAAACAGCTGATCGGATTCCTCCCTGCTATTATTATCTCCCTGAAATACTTACCTCATCCATTCGACGACGGCAGGCAGGGAATACTTAGAAGAGAATAGCGCAGAATAATAATAGAATAATAGAAATAACAGCTGAATACTAGCTCCTGTACGAGGCGGTCGACCAGCTGACCATTCCTGGCAATTTGCCAATCAGCGTATCGATTTTTCACCAACTTCGCTCCAGTGCGAATGTGGTGAAGGACAATTTGAACTCGTAGTCAGCCTAGCGAGGGGCGGAGGCCTGACGTCCCCCACTGTTCCTGCCCT
>UZAF01018144.1:24732-36506 GCA_900617895.1 Haemonchus placei | reverse complement strand
GGATACCCGAAGATACCAGTGACAAAGAGATTATCAAAGTAGGAATTTCTCCAGCACCGCCACACTTATTTCTCTGCTCTGTACAGAAAATTGTACTATAATAATTTGTGGTTTTTGTCTCATAAGCTTCGGAGTGTAAGATTGTGAAAGGGGTTCATGAGGAGGAGGATTAAAAGAAAATTGGCTCCATCTGTCGGAGCCCCGTCCGAGTCCAAGAATTGTGCTCGTAACCCTGCACCCTTGAACGAATTATCTCACATTATTTTTCTTCTACCCAATAGTTATTTTAGCTAATAGCAATAATTTTTTATTGTTTATTTTGTGGTAAAAGAATCCCTATAACACAACCCCCTAAAAGGTTTTGTAGTAACCGATGAGGCAGCATGCCTTCGATGATCCTCTTACATGCAGAACATATCAACGCGAATTGTTTTTGGAGTACAATGTACGCGACCATTTTAGGTGGAGAAACAGCTAGAAAGTCTCCTGAGATCAACTGATCCGTCGGTGGTTCTTATCGACAACATTCCTCGCCATCGTATCGCATTCGTGTCATCAGTCTTCTCATCCGTGGATCTTAGTCATGACGGTTTGTTTTTTTGCGTTTTCTTCTCACAAATGGTAATTATTGTATTATTTGACGGATACGAAAGAAAATTCGTGCATGAATAGGCAAGTATGCGGTCAATTTTGTCCGACAGAATTAGTGATGCTCGAGTGGCTCTTAAAGGAGAGATTTTATGTTAACATCACTTTTGACAGCTGAAACTCTTGCAAACCCAGATTCTTGAATTTTTCTCGACCATCGAATTGTTTTCTGTTTGAGACTATGTACTTGTGATTTTGGGTCGCTCCAAATATCGGTTATTTGCCAAAAGCTCTTGAGATAGTCTTGGACTTAAGTGTGAAAGACGTGTTTCTCATGATTATATGCTTTACAATAGAGAAGATAGTTTGAAGACTGTGAGTTCGCCCATTAACCAAAGAATTCAGGCTCAGGTTATATCCGAGGTTTAGCATGCACTGGTAGAGGGAGCCCGTGTAAGTCAGGTATTATTGGGACTTTTGAGGCACTTGGATACACGCTTTGAATTCTTCCACAGTTTCATTTCCACTCTTTTTTTTTACTAAACTTCATAATCACCGCTATAATCCATAGCATTTGTCCAACGAGGAAGCAACGTAGCAGATATCTTCCCAAAAAGAGGTATACTTGGATTCACAGAAGATATCCAACATGTTCGATTTCGCCAGAACCGACGATCTTCTTCTTAGTCAGGAACTGCTGGAAGTGCCTAAAAAGGTGATGCCTATAGGGAACATGCTCTTCAAGTCTTCGGAGCAGCACAGGAAAACCTCTGCTGGGTGCTTTACTTGTTTAGGTCGTAAGAGCGGATCTCCTCCTTTCAGGCGACCCCTTGCGACCATTTTGTCGTGAGCATGGAGGATTCAGTTCTCATCTTCCTTAACGAGATTATGCAGAAATACCTTCCCGATTAGAGCTGAGAAGGAGCAACTGTCTCATCGAGACACTCCTATGAGGATATCCTCGGTCAGTTGGTGCGGAATCATCGAGCAAGAGCGTTCCTTTAAGGGTGCTCACGAAGATGTTGAAGACATCGTGATAGCACTCAAAGTGCTCCGTCAATCTCCTACTCGTGGCTTCCGGTCTCCTTTCACTTCACTAGAATTCAGCCTTCATCGATTAAAGTCGTTCGGACGAGGATCATCGCTGAGCGTAGGGAGGCGACGCTCAATCTTTTATACCTACTTGAATTTTTATTGGCTTATGGACATCTTTGGCCTCGCATTCTTCAAGATTCTGAGGCCCATATAGTCGTGAAACTTCACTTTTGAGTTGGATCTTAGAAAGGGGCGAAAACAGATGTTTTGTGATGTCTTTAGACTTTCTGCAACCTACTTTGGCCATTCACTTTGAGGGTTTTTAAAATCGGGTTTGCTGATGGGGTCTCATAAGATGACATTGCTCAATTCTGCAACTTTTTCCCAGACAACCGAGCAGAGCTCGTGTTCAATGCACTACTTTTTCTTTCATAAGCTATCAATTTTTGATGACCGATGAGGTAACGATCTACCAAGTCTTCTGAAAAGTAGCAATTGTTGTTGTGTATATATTTATCTATACATTCGAAAAGCTTTCGCTTAGAATCATACCTCATTCTATTGTTGTGTTCACGAAGAAAAACCAATTCAGGAAGTTCTTTGGAAAAACACACATCCCAATGTTTTTGAAACAAAAGCTCCTTGTTTTACTCGTGCTCTAGGCCGGGCTTCCCATATGGCCAAGCTGGAACTGTATATATCACATTATATTTTCGAACATATAACAGAGTAACGTTTCCTGTTCAAGTTGTTTTCTGTCACACTCAGTGGGTATTCTAGCTTCTTCGCTAGGGCAATTAGGAAATCGGACGTCTTGAGAACGTTTCCTCCGTGAGCGTGGTGTCCATTCCCCGCCCTTATCCCGATGAGTTGTCAACGCATTCCCATTTTCCGAGTGGGTGCATTTATCGACTGACTCGGAAAGCAAAACCCTTGCTTATATTCGTGAAGTTTCGTGCGAAGTTATAAAGTATTCGCTCCGCTTTACTCAACCAGAAACATTGTGCTTAAGATATCTCTAATGTCCTCCACTTCCAAGAACCCTAAGTTGGGAAATCGCTTTAATACCATTTCTGGTGAACTAGTTCTTATACCAGCCAAGCTTGAAAAACCTTCCAGAAACCTCCAAACCAAACCAGTGTACTTCTTCTCTATGTTCCTCTTATTTCTTAAATTATGCCAGCAATATTTTGGTCGCAAACCAGATCTTTTTCTACGTCCGCCCACCTCGTCTACTTACCTACCTGCACCGCTCGTCGTTCAAAATACATCTGGGCTAATTACATCCCAAATAAAGGTTTCCCTCTCAATTACCATTTAGTTCGTTCTGTGCGATTTAACTCGCCAGTGATGTTGCAGGTTTCTTTATCTATCGTGTTTCATCCAAATTTAACACAAAGTTCATATAATGGATCTCCACCTGACTTTATTCGAAATTTACGATTAGATGTTATCACTCCCTCGTATTTCTACCAACCATCTCATCCGTAACGACGGTTGCATGCCTTAGGCTTCTTCGCTGCTTTTTGTGAACTCTACTGAAACCGCTTTATTCCTCATGAATATCTTTCATATTGTTGGATGGAAAGATCACCCAACTAGGGTAATTAAGTTTTTCATGGGGGATTTGGGACTAATAGACTGCTGAATAGTGTTTTCCTTTGGCAACTGCGCTGTCTGAGAAGGAGCGCATAACGAAATGTCCTCCACTGAAATCTGAAACCGAGCACTTTTCTTTTGATAACTCTTCCTTTAGTCATCCAACGCCAGAGTTTCGTAGAGATCGTATTACTTTCTTGGCGACTTTTCTTATTCTGTCGATGGATAGCATGTCGTCATTTCCATCCATGTAATTTATAATGCTCTCAACAAAAAGTATCGCCGCGTAATATTATATCATACATATGCTCGCTATGGATTGTTAGTGGCATTGTTAGTGCGACTTATTGAGCTTCAAGAAGAGATGTATAACATTGAGATCAGAAGAGAACTTGAGTGTTTTCGAAAGGCTTATTTTTTTCAATTCTAGAAGGCCCATTTGTCATCTGTACTGTGAATCGAGCCTGCCAGTTACCAGAAATGCAAGTGCATCACAATTTCAAGATGTTCCTACTAACAAACCGAATGGATGGCGTGAAAGGATTTATGGCAAGGTTGGTTTTGAAATTTTATAGCGGTCCTCTGAAGCGTTCGTCTCACAAATGAAATTCAATTTGTTATCACCGTAATCCAAACAAATAGCACAAACATATGTCGACTGTATTTGAAAAACTCTTTTCTAAAAAAATGACTTTTATTGTGATCCATTCCAACTTAACCCCTTCGAAATCTAGTCTTTTTCTCACAAAAGTCTGTGACCTCATTTTTGTGATTTTATGTGAACGGAAGAAGGCTTATGAAAAATCACCTCCTCATGGCTTACAAAGATACCACTCGTGTCCACCTTTAACAGTGGCTTCCACAAAGTTTGTTAAGGTCGTACTGTCAAATTTCGGAACGTCACATCTATCAAGTTAAGTGTGATTGAAACATGAGCTAGATGATTAAGGGAATTGTAAATAAAGGCAGTGAAGTTAACCCATGAGGGATTGATGCTGTGCTTGTATCAGATGCTTTGATCCTCGAGAGAAAAATGAGAAACTCACTGAAACTCAATTCGCTCAGATTCCTACGTCGTCGCATCATCGAGGCCGAGTTCCGCTTATCACGCCAGACACAACCGGAGTTGGTGCGAGTGATTCAGTTCCTGCCTATTGTTCTACAGGTACTGCTTCCATTCATGTTCGTGCTCACAATATGCTGTATTAGGGCGGAGGTGGTGTAGTGGCAAGTGGCGCACTATATCACACGCACGGTCAGGGGTTCGAATCCCGGATCGTTGCCCGCCTAGGCCAACCAAGCCTTCCATCCCTCCGGGGTCGGGGAATTGGTACCAGACTCGTCTGGGAGGATAAAAGNATAATATGCTGTATTAGGGCGGAGGTGGTGTAGTGGCAAGTGGCGCACTATATCACACGCACGGTCAGGGGTTCGAATCCCGGATCGATGCCCGCCTAGGCCAACCAAGCACTCCATTCCTCCGTGTCGGTGAATTGGTACCAGACTCGTCTGGGAGGATGGAAGCACTGACTTGTACATCGGCTGGCCACCGCAAGTCATTGTATAGGCCACCTACGCACTCATTACGCCACTACGATTCTGAATGGAAGTCGAGTGTAGGGGCGCATCCCTCAGACGGGATTGATTAACGCCAAAAACTTTATCCTTTATCCTTTAATATGCTGTATTAATTATAATATATTGTCACGTGTTGTAATGTTTTATAATAGTATTTTCTCAGAACCTCTCGTTCTACGCTACAATCTATAACGATAAATTGTGATATGATAAAATACAGGACAAACTCTTCTGCAGCAATAATTCCACATTGGCTCATTATTGCAGAATGATCACTATTTTTATTTTCGGTTCAAAGGATCGAAAACTTATATTTTTTATTTTTTAATTAATTAATTATTGTTGTTTTAATTGTTTTTTGTTTTATTTTTTAAAAATATTTTTCTATTTTCAATTCTCGAGTGATTGAAGACTCATCAAGCTTTTTTTATCTTTGTAGTATGTTGTCCTGAAACTCTTAGCTAAATTTGATTCTACGGATGAGCTCTCTCATGTGCATCTCTCCGGTACCTAAAACTATAAATAATGGTTGAAAGCTTCCCTAGAATGCTTTGTCTTTTGATTATCAACTTTTAAGGCTGTGAACACCTTCATTGAAAAAGCGAATTCCTTGGATGTAACGATTGGACCACGAATTTTCCTCCAGTGCCCATTAGGTGTTGAGGAATCCCGGGCGTGGTTCGTTCGACTTTGGAATCAAAACATCGTTCCGTATATGGTCAAAGTTGCTAGAGAAGGTGGGTGAAGTACAGGCCTACGAATGTACATATTTGTAAAATTCTCACTGATATGTGTATTGGGATTTACGGGTTTGTTTCAGGGGTCAAAGTACTTGGACGGTGTGGTTCGTTTGAAGACCCAACAGACATCGTTTGTGAACATTGGCCGTGGTTGGAAGGACCGTCAGGTGAAGAATGTCTCAATAGGTAAGTGTTCTTATTTCCTTTTTACAACTTTTTTTTTTAGAAAATAGAAAGAACGAACTTTGTAAAATGGTCGACTCCTAGAAAAATAATGGCATCATCCTCCATAAGCGAAATGCGAAAAGTCATGGTCATGAAGTTGTCGCCATTTGGTCAAAGTAGTAACGGCAGAGGAAGATTTTTATGAATCCGGCCATACTTGGAATGGTAAATCTCGCAACGAGTGATCGGAGCCTATTGCAGATTCGGAAGGCTTTCGGAATACATAGAAGGTTCACTGGATCTAGCTTGAACCCTTGAAGACACAGTTTATGATGAATGCGCTTTCCGAGATTTCTCCCTGGGATGGACTTATGGCTTCAAGATAGCACGTGGGACTATGTTGTGTCAGATAACCAGCTCGACAGGGCGTTGTTTTTTAGTGTTCTAAAACCTTCTTAGCTCAAGCACACACCGAAATGTGGCCGTGTTGTGATGGCCTTGCTAAGGGTGCATCATTCAAAATGAAATTTCAGGATGCCGACCATAGTACGCTTATGTGGGAGACACCCAGACGGTTACAGACACATAATGTCGTTCAACCCTCTTTCTTACTACTTTTTGAAGTTTTATAATTTTCGAAAACCGCTGGTTTTCCGCGCTTTCTTCGCATTTTTCCACTATTCTGTACAATTGCTTCCATTATATCACTTGAGCTGGATACTTTGAAATAATCGTGAACTGCACTTTTAATGCCCCTATCCTGTACGCTACGGCCTGTTCAATGACACTCCTGTTTCTTCACCATTCTTATCTAAAAAGGTATAAGTACTACCTCAATGACATCTGATCCCTGTAAGTACTTACCCATTTCAAATGGGCACTTATGCGCTACGTTTGCTTCTACTATAGGTGGACGCTGAATGCGTTCTACACTAGGAGTTAATTAATGCTGTTAATTTTTTTTGTAATTCACAGATCGTTCGCGCTGGATGTGCCCCAAAATAATGCTATTCCATTGCTCTTGACCTCCTTAGATAGCAGTTCCCCTGTCGATCTTCCGACTTGCTTTTCCTCAGCTAATGAAATAATTCTGTTGCAGGTTATCAATCAAGGAAACAATAGGCCAGTCGATGCCGAAACAGCCCTTCAACCCACTGGACACGTTGATTCGACTACAAGCAAGCCGTAATGCTGCCATCGATAATGTATAATAGCGAAAATTTATATATTCGAACAAAAATATTCTATTCGATCATTGGTTGATTCTAGTCATTTTAATTGTATTCGTCGACGAAAACGGGTTCAGGCCATCATCCCGCTCCATTTTGTTCCTTTGTTCACCCTGTTTTCTCAGCTGTGATTTCGCTTCTTTCCCTCTGCCATTTGTACTCATTGTATCGAAGTTTCTGTTCCGGTCCCTCCAAGCTCTGAACTCATATTGAAAACGTGAGTGCTTCCGGATCAGGAAGCAATTCCAGCGTTTACGGTGAGCGGTCCAAATGTTCGGAAAAGCTGTGAGTGGCTCATTTTCTGATGTCACTTCACTGTGTCAACGTCTTTTCCAAGTTGGGTGCTGCCGTTCCCTGGTCCAATTGTGCACTCCATAAAGGCCTAACTCTCTTGGGCAAAGGCCAGCATGGTTACTTTTGAAAGTAACAAATTGCTACTTTTACATTGTAGTTTTTTCTTATAAGAATTTTTTGATTGGGTACTCATATTCTTCATACTCTCATCATATGTTGTGCAGCTTGAAGTTTTTACAATAAAAAAATCAGCAAAACACGGTTGCCTACAGAGTCAAGCAGAAGCACTTGAATGAATAACGAAAAGAAAGTCGTTCAACAGGAAAGCTCCCGCGCATCCTTTTTCTTGTTGCTCGTCTAAAGGTATCGTGGAATTCTGGGTTTAGCAACGGAAATATGAGGCGGAGCTGCTGGCGGCTAGGAATCAAAGCAAACATATCGGAAAAATTCTGGTCTGCGGGTCTGAGCACTTGTAATTTTGTGACATAAAAGAACGAATGATCACTACGCATTATTATTATTATTATTCGCAACTCAGGTGTGAATCGTACCATGAAATGAAACCGTAGAACAGAAAATATCTTCTGATAACGGAAGTCAGAGGAGCGAGGGTCAACTACAAGCCACCATTCATTTTGAGTTTGTTAAAACATTCGAGCAGAAATCAGGCTCTTCACAACTGATAGTGAAGTTGTTGAAATCCAACCAGTCAGTACCAGCTTTTTCTTCTTTGCTCATCTCAGTTCTTGAATAAAGCGAATTCAAAAGCTGAGATGTGAAAAACGGAAAGGACTGCCCTTGAGACAGTAGTTTATATACTTCTTCTTACCAATTTGAGTCCGTCAGGTCACTCTGCTGAGTAGTAGAATAGCGGCCGTAATGAATGAATATACTTTAACCCCTTTTTATTACACCTTTTTGAAAATGTGGAGGAAAACATTTCATCCAATTTATTCCCTCTCACCTCTTATTTCAACCGAATTTTGCTACAGTGTCTTTTAAGACTCTTTGATTATGTAGAGGCTAATTCTCAAACAAGCATTTAAACTAAGTGATAAACTACTTCTCACTGCAGTGATTTTACGAATTGAAATAAGTTACAGGCACTACGATTTTGCATGTGCAGGAGAAACGAATCATCAGAGGTGCAGTACACAATAATTTTGAGGCGCCTAGCACAGGAACGGTGAAACTCGGCGTATTTAGAGAACAGTAAAACCTTGAAAAAGTGGTGAAATTGGGGTTGGACGAAAACGGGGCGACAAAATGACATGACGAATCATTGGGAATTAATTTGAAGAAGCTATCAAAATGTGTACGCCATTTTGGCCATTGCGGGCGTTTCAAGGCCATTACGTACGACTGCTACAGTAAGCTGCCGCGTGCAACATGTGCGTCCCGGTGCAAATGTTCCAACCTCTACACGTCTACAACGCCTTCGGGTGTTTACGTGAACCAACACAGATTTGAAGTCCTTACTGCGGCCTATTCGAGCGTTTTTTTGGCCCGAAAGCATCTCTTGGGCTACCTTGGGATCACAGATTAATTCCACTGAGGAATCTCAGGAACTATTTGTTGTGCAGTCGAAAAGCAGAAGAGGGATTTATTGAGATGAATTATAAAATAAATAATTATATAGACAGGGGACATATATACGGTCTAAAAGGATACTACAGATCAGTGGTCATACTCTGGTCCAAAATCTACACGATCACCAGGCGATGTTTATTGTTAGGTATCCACAGCTTACTGAGATCACTGAACGCTGATATGACTTACTAGATGCAAACACAGTATATAAACCCAGTAATTTATCAGTGACTACTTTTCTCTCTCATCACTTCGTCTAAGTCGGTTCGACCAACAAATCTTCCTGATATATCTGGCTATCAACCGTCTACCAGCGGCTCACAGACGTAACAGTGGTGATCAGGATTATGGCAACGATGACGGACCAGCAGTTTCAACAACTCCTGATGGCACTTACAGGCGCTCTCAAAGGACAACAGATGGCGAAACCCACTTCCCAGTAACCAGACAGAAGTTTCGACGATTCACATTCGAAGAAGCGGTCTCAACACTCATGGGCCTGTTCGAAATACAGCAATCGTTGTTCAGACGCCGTTACGCCTGCATGAAGCTGAACAAGGATCCCAACCACGACCTTGTCACCTATGCAGGACGTGTCAACCGTGAATGCGCCAAGTTCAAGATAGCGGAGTGCGACGGGAATCAATTCAAGTGTCTAATCCTTGTAAGCGGCCTACAATCCAGCTACGACGCCTTCATTCGCCTGAAATTACTAGACAAAGTCGAGACCGATCCAGCTTGTTCCGTCCAGTCTTCCCCGGAGGAATACAAGCGGCTCACCAATTTAAAGCAAGCTACGAAAATGGTAGAGAACGGGACACCTGGATCTACTAAACGGCACTCACCACTAAAAAGAAACAAAGAATCTCAGTCAACCCACATCAGAAGCGGAACCCGCTCATTGCAACCGCCTCCAGCTCCGTGTGATTCTTTGGAGAAATGCATTTCGTTCGATTCTGTGCGTATCGACGACATAAATGCTCAGACTGCCACAAAGTAGGTCACAAAGGATTCAGTGATTTAACACGACGACGATACCACGTAACGCGCACCAACCGTCAAGGCCAACCACAAGATCTAATGCCATATTCACAGTGTCAAGTGTGCAAGGCAGTTACCGGCGATATGCCACGACCATCGTGGACGGAAACCTGTACATTTTCAGGTAGATAGTCCCACGGACAATTATCAACGAGTCTATGGGCAAACCACGGCTTCAGTCTCCATCGCTCATCGCTCATAGCGCTTCAACAGATCGGATCCAGTTCATAGAACAGATTGCACTTACAACTTCAATTCGAAGTCTGCTCAAGGAACGTTTTACGTTGGCCGCACACAGCCCAATCTTCTAAGCCCGGGATGGATTTCCAAGCTGGGAATCTACGTAGCATCATGGATTCGCTCTCAAATGCCGATCCTCTACAGTCCGCCACAGTCAATGTAAGCAGCATCTGTTCAAGCACTGACCTATCGCAAAAGAGCTGCAAGAAACCTACCCAGAAGCCTTCAGTAGCAACTTCGGACTGCACAAATACTCACAAGCCACCCTTCGCCTGAAGGATGCGAATCCAGTCTTCCGCCCGAAACGACCCATGCCGTACGCAGCTATTCCGGCCTTAGAAGAGGAGTTTGATCGTGTCGAAGCAATGGATGAATGGTATGATTTCAAATGTCAATTATTCTGAATGGGCAGCACCTATAGTTATAGTACGGAAGTCTAATGAATCACTGAGAATTTGCGCCGATTTTTCAACGGGCCTAAACGATGCCCTGGACCTCTATTAGTATCCAGTACCTCTGCCCGAGGATATCTTTGCGACACTTACCGGCTAGCAATACTTTTCCCATATCGATTTTGCTGACGCATATCTTCAAACTGAAATGGATTAGCAATCGAAGCAGTTGTTAACCATAAACACCCGTCGCGGTCTACACCAATACAACAGACCACCCTTCGGCATATAATCAGTCACAGCCATTTTCCAGCAGATCATGAATACGACTTAAGCCGACCTGCCCAGAATTTTAGCGTATCTGGATGATGTCATCGTTGTGAGACGCACAGAAGAGGAGCACAGAAGGAACCTGCACGCCGCTTCCAGGAGAATCGCTGAAAGCGGTTCCATGTACGCATGGAAGAATGCCGGTTTGCAAATTTCTCAATGGACTACTTTGGAGACATCATCGACAAGCACGGACGACGCCCAGATCCAAAGAAAATTGAAGCAATCATCAAGATGACCGTCCCTCAAGACATCTCACGACTTTGTTCTTTCCTAGGTCTCGTAAGCTATAACGGTACTTCCATTAATGAGATGAGCCTGCATGCCCCTCCCGACGCTCTCTTTGCGAAGAATGCGAAATTCAAGTGGACGAAGGAATGCAATGACAGTTTCAATAGAGCAAAGAGCAATACTTCCTTCAAATCTTCTACTCGCACATTACGACCCTAGCCAGGAAATCGTAGCAGCTGCTGACGCATCGGACTATGGATTGGGGGCACTGATCTCACATCGTTACGAAGACGGATCGGAGAAGGCATTTGCACACGCCTCTCACTCACCACTGCCAGCCGAGAAGAATTACAGTCAAGTCGAAAAAGAAGCACTTGCACTTCCAAAAATTCCACAGGATGCTTCGTGGACGTAAATTTACCCCTTTAACGGACCACAAGCCTCTGCTTGCTATATTTGGATCAAGAAAGGAATCCCAGTCTACACCAAGAACAGACTACGAAGATGGAAAACGACACTTCTCGCATACGATTTTCATATCCAGTACCGCTCGACAGAAAATTTCGGTCAGGCAGATGCACTTTCACGCCTTATTACAACACACTCCGCTCCGAACACCTATTCACCAACGCACTTCAAGCATTAAGGGTTACAGCGGATGAAGTCAGAAAATGGACTGCCTAGGACCGTTATATATATATATGTATGTATGTATATATATA
>UZAF01018144.1:0-23274 GCA_900617895.1 Haemonchus placei | reverse complement strand
ATATATATATATATATATATATATATATATATATATATATATATATATATATATATATATGTATATAGTGTATATATATTATTGGGTTGCCCAAAAAATCCTGCGACACTTGGAATTTGAGGATCGCTAGCTATTTGAAAGCGAGTAGCCCCCAATTTTGATCTACGGTAATGAGGACCACACCTAGCGTGTATTGCGAAATATTATAAAAAAGCTTCTTCTCTCACGGAAAAACAGTTATGGATCCTACAAATCCGAGTATCCTTCGACCCATCGTGTACTATGAATTCCTACAAGGACATTCTGCTAGAGAAGCAAATAATAACATCTGCGCTGCCTTCAAGAAAGATGTGGTACACCATTCCACTGTCATTCGCTGGTATCACCGCCTCGAGTCCGGAGATATTTCTATCGAAGGACAGGAACGTCCTGAACGCCCGTCAACTCTTCACGATGATGATTTGCGCAGCGCTTTGATCTCAAAGCTGAACAAAACCACTCGGGAAGTAGCAACGACACTCGGGTGTAGCAAATCAACCGTCAGCAATCGTCTTGCCTCCCTTGGCTTCAGCAATATTCTTTCGATATGGGTGCCTCACGAACTTCGTGAATCGGACCAGGCCTGTCGTGTTAGCATTGCCGAGTCATTGCTTCTTCGACAGCACAGGAAGGATTTTTTGAATGGGATAGTGACAGGAGACGAAAGCTGGGTGCTGTATGGAAATGATACCCGCAAGAGAGTGTGGTTGCCAAAGGGCGAACTGCCGCCGTAGCAACCGAAACGTGGTTTGCAACAGAAGAAGATTCTCCTATGTTGTTGGTGGAATTGTGATGGGATGCTCTACTACGGATTCCTGAAAAGTGGCACTACTGTGACGGCGACGACGTACTCTAACCAGTTACAGAAGGTAGCTGATGCAATCCTTCACAATTAACCAAAACCACTGGAAACCTATCTCCTCCACGACAACACTCGTCCCCACGTGGCAACGATGACGCGTCAGAAAATTCAGGAGCTAGGTTGGGAAGTACTACCTAAGCCACCGTCCTCTCCTGATCTAGCCCCTTCCGACTATCACTTGTTCCGAGCCTTGAAGCGGCACCTATGAGATTAGAATTTCGATAAGCAGGAGCAACTCAAAATGGAGATGGGCAACATCCATGCAATCCGCTGATTTCTGGAGAAGTGGGATAGACAAACTGCTAGTGAAATGGATGAAGGCCATCGATAATATCGGCGACTATATCATTGATTGAACTTGTCTTTTATTGTATAAAAAACGATGTAAAATTTGTGTTGTTAGTGTCGCATTATTTTCTGTACAACCCAATATATATATATATATATATATATATATATATATATATATATATATATATATATATATATACATAAGTCGGATCGCCCAGCTAACGCAGGCTCTCCTCCTTTTTGTGTCAAACACATTATCCCGAGAAATGTTGAACTGAGAAATTTTTTTCCCTTTTTCTAAGTTTGTTTATGGTTTACAAGTTTTCTTCCGCTGTTTAGCTGAGTTTGTGTTTTTCTCGCTGTTTAGCTGGCTTTCCTCCTTCTTTGATAATGTTGTAGAAAGTCTGACTCTCCACTCCTTTTTTGGGACAAATGACAGTTTCCTTCACACGAAATTTGATACAGGACTAACAGGGCAGTGCAAATGGTATTCACTTAAGTCGGTGCTTACGCCTTTGATTGGAAGTCACGAACTTTTGCTCTCTTTTCTAGAGATAAATGCCCATCAAAAATCCAACTGTTAGACAATTAAAGATGATGCTGCGGAGATGTTCTGAGTGATGATAGCACCGTTATGAGATGTCGTTTATCAATGAATCCTTTTCTTTAAGGAGATATCGCTAAATGAGAATTCCAGATTACTGGCGCCCGATCAAGTTTGTCGCAAATGATATCAAGCAAAAAAGATCCTTCATTGAATCACAAACCTTACTAGGTAGCGGTCGTAGTCTAACAGTAAGAAATAAACAAAATTCTATTCTGCTCAGCGTAATGCCGCTAATGGATCCCTATTACTCGTCTTATCGATTGAAACATACTGAACAGCCAAAGCTATATTGCAAATACCGAAGAGTTAGAACTTTGATCGGTAGGTGGCCTCTCTTAGGTCCCTTATTTTCTCTTAACAGTTATGATCAGTTCTTGTCACCGATTACCCACGATCCCGTCATATCCTACATTACTTACCAAAATGCTGAGGTTCCACTATTAGTACGAAAAGTGTGATCCTACCAAAATTCAATGCTCTAGATTCACGTAAACAGGAGTTATTAATTTGCGGTCCAATTCTTATCGCGTACGTATCGCCCCCTGTGCATGGAACCCGGTCCTGCCACCAAAATAAGTGTTCCCATCCTGCCCCCGTATTCCTACCATGTTTGAAAGTTCTCGGTCCACGAAGACAGCAGTT
Source organism: Haemonchus placei (assembly GCA_900617895.1). Classification (NCBI taxonomy): domain Eukaryota; kingdom Metazoa; phylum Nematoda; class Chromadorea; order Rhabditida; family Trichostrongylidae; genus Haemonchus; species Haemonchus placei. Next base: position 20,833 of record UZAF01018144.1, on the reverse strand, counting down.
ATGGATGTGCGGGCCAAATTTTCTATCGCGCACGCCCCGCCTCCTGTGCATGGAACCCGGTCCTGCCACCCAACATAAGTGTTCCTATCCTACCCCCCGTACTCCTACCAAGTTTGAACGCTCTAGGTCCACGGGGACAGGAGTTATGAATTTCCGGTCAGACCACAGAACGACACACACACAAACAAACACACACAAACACACCGACAAACCAACAGACACACTTAGCGAATTATATTCAGTAGGATACTTATATATATACTTATATAATATATATAGTACTGGTCAAAAAGAAATCACCTTGAACCTTTTCCGTCATAACTCATCTCAAACTCTATGTTTTTGACTGATCCTTTGGCAGCGCCTTCTGCAAATACCTCCGACTTTCCTGCTATGCAAAATACGCGGGGCTTTCTTCCCGCCGACTGGACTTTTTTTTCCAAAAAATTGCAAAATCGGCCTGATTTTGGGTGGAGTTTTTTAAGATTTTTTCGAGCATAAAACCGCTCAAGAGTTCTTTGTTTCGACAGTAGATCCCATTTAGTGAAGGGATGAAACTTGGGCTTTCGCTCTCTGACCGTGGAGCAGCTCTCTCCCATTGCCACGGGCAGTAAGCAGGAATTGACCCATGCTCAATAACCAAAGCTGTTTGTTGTGTCATTGCCTACGACTACTAAGGATATCCGAAGTTTGAGTCTCTAGTCTCTCGGGCCCAATCGAACAAGCCAGCTCGCGGAGGCCACGGATGGCCACTCCTCAGAACGAGAAGATAATTTGTGCGTCGACCCAAGATCACAGATGAGCATCTTCCGATATAATGGCCGAAATATCGACGACGGCAACGTCGCTACCATCTACAGATGCCACCAACAAACGCCTGTTGGATGATGGATTATGTGGAAGAAGACTTGTGAAAAAGTATCTGGATCTCTGAAAATTAGACGAGCTCGACTTCAATGGGTCCGTGAGCACCTTCACCTGTCTTTCGACTAATGGCGCGAATCATCTATAGCGACTAGTCAAAGATTGCTTCGCTGGATAAAGGTGGGATTTCGTTCGTAAACGACCCTTAAGTATAATTTTCGACCCCAAGCACCAATTGGCAGCTCTCAGGCATGGTGTCGGTTCAGTATTGCTTCGGGGATGTATTCCGAGTCTAGGCATGGGGTTCCTGCACCATAATCCCACCACTAAGGACCACCAGAAGTATGTAGACATCTTGCAGAAATGCATGCTACCTTTTGTCCGTTCTGTACATTGCAGCAAACTTACTTTCCAGCAGGATAACCACCCGAAACGGAGATCTATGTAGAAGGGGGCGTGAATGGCTGACTCATCGGAAAATTCGATGCCTTGACGGACCCGGCCAGTCACCTGACCTAAACATCATTGAGTCCTTGTGGCAGGAACTCAAGAAAAGGATAGGTGGTAAAACAGTCACAAATGCTGCCCAGAGGTTTGGCCAATTTAAAGAAGAATGGAAGAAAATCGATAAGTGCCTGATAGACAAGTTGGTCGAATCAATGCCCCGCAGATTCCTGGATGACACGGACTGAGAGTTAGCAGGATCGTACCCTGACCCCTGTTTTGGCGGCTTAATGTGTATATGTCTTTTCTATATTCCACAGTATTTCTAGAAATCTCAGCTAATCACATTTTCTCGCATTTAACATAGCATTTATTCTCTTGCACATAAAATTTCATAACACATTGAGTGCTTAGTGCGTGAAGTGCAGTATCACTCATATATCGCAGCCATCCTGTGCGCGGGGAAGAGCGGGTGCGCAGGTCCCTAAAGGACATACGTCCAGCGCCTTGAGGGAGGTCGGCGCTGGACGAAACACATGAAGTTTGCAGCGGAGACAGTACCAATCCGAGGTACCTGGCGTAGACACCGGGGTGGCAAAGCCTACCATGCTCGTGTAGCAGAGGGTGTCGAGTTTGTGAGAGCGCGTAAGGCCCCTGTCGCCTCCACGCCGTCCCGACTGCCAGCTCCAGCGATCCACCACCGATGCAACGGCAAGGTGGTCCGGATTGCGCGACAAAACACAAATCCCTCATTCGCATTCCAATGCATTCGATTCACTGAGAACCCTTATCACAGAGACAGCTAAGAGCTCGATAGCACAATTTCCCTCGATAGCATTCGTTTCTAATCTCCTGGTCCTAGCATATCAATCGACCGCGCTAATTCATATCCTCTTGGGACGGCTTTCGCAAGCACTAGGGAACTAGATAACGCAACTCTGTGCACTTCTGTGCACCCGAACTCTCCATAGTGAGAACCTAAGATTTCGAGTAAACCGGATATCTCGATGTTGGATTTTAATCATATTTCCGATGGAACGTAGTACCGCAATCCGTCATATCAATCAAAAAAGGGTTAGAGCTACTTCTAAAGAATGAGCGAGTATCTGCAAACAGGCATTTAGCACGGACTGAGAGCTAATTGACTGATCTAATACATAACACATAAAACCCGTGTTGAAAATAAAACAAGCGATCGGAAGTACTCCGCATTTTGCACAATCAAAGGAAATAGGTACAACAGCAGTCTTTCGATCATGCAACCGAAGATCACTTAAACTTCCTCAAATGGATGACGGAGCTAACTGAAATAGCGGGAGCACAATTGTCCGTTTTATCAACAATGCTCGGTGAAAGAGTGTGATAATAAAAATCAGAAGTTCCAGCGTTGTCCGAAAGGTTCATCACGATTCACTTGAGTAATAGCAGTAGATTGAACACGAGGCCTAAGAAGTGCAAGCCTTTCAGCTTTTACTCGTTCCCACTCGCTCTAGGAAAGAATGATTTATTAGAAATACCCTTCTCGTGAAAGTAACTGAGTTGAGGAGAACTCTTCAAAACAAGGCAAAAAAGGAAGATGGAAATACCGCTTTCGAAAATCTGGGCTCATTAAGCTCGCAGAGAACTAGTGCAAATTTTTTTAACACCAACAACAACTACTGAACTGTTACGTTCAGATTCAAGATCCTCTGAGGAAAAGACGTACTTCGATGAAGGGAGTTGTGAGGAAAATTGGGTCTGAAAATCATAAGATGGCAAGTGATTGATTCAGAGCTAAGATCTTTAACTATAAACTTCCGCTTCCAACTCACAATTCCTCTAAAAAATACCAGGACACTCATCCACCAGTTCCTGGTCTTCGATAATAATGGAGTATTTGGTTCCTCGTTCTAACGAAAATTCCACTGCTGCCTCAACGTGCGCTGGTAATGACGGATAGTGCTGATCACTTCTATTGCTCCACTAATATCCATAACAGTAGACGGGCGGGAGGCATCGATCCGCCCCTGAACGAGAGGTCCAAGGCATATATACAATTTGTGGCGTGAGTGTATCAAAGTTAACCAGAGACAGTGGCTCGAATGTATAGTACTTTCCCCAGCCACAAAATTGTTCACGAGATCGAAACGTTGGTCAAAATCAATGATATCGACAACTCAACCCAATAGCAGTGTTACGTGATTTCGTGCAGTTCACAGACCTGTACAACGAATAGTATGCCGCGATACGGATGACTTATTTTAGGTCGTGCTTGAAACGAATACCAACGCAAGACAACAATAGACATAACATAGAAAAGAAATAATCCGAAGAAGTCAGTGCTTTTCGGTTCAGCAGAGCATTTCAAGTACCGACCGCGCGCGCAGGACCTAGTAGGTGCGCGAATGCGTTGACGCGACTTAAACCTGCTCTTGCTCCAAACTCGCTCCTTGTGAGGAACGAAATTGACTGATGCAGCTTTAAGAGTATTGAGTTCTCCTTGTAGGGCTTGATCAGCTGGAACTCTGCTTTTAGGTCTTTCATCGTGAACTTCTCAGATTGGTCCAGCTTTCTCAAGAGTCGGCGAAAATCGGTCCTTGGAAGACAGCGACGTAGAGCATGCATTGAAGACTATCTAAGTCAATGGTGTCCAGTTAGTCCGTGCACTTCGTGTTCACGAGGACCACGTAGTTGTTAAACTGCTGACCTTTGTGCCTCACCTTGCAGCACTACAGTCGATGGCGAAATTCACTCCATTAGACATCAAGTCAAAACACTAGAATTCAGACGGCTGTTTAGGAGCAATAGCAGCAGTCAACACCAAATAGGCTTTGCCAGTCTTCACCCAAGCGTGAGACGGTGGTTGGGTTTATCCCTGCCTTCAAGATCGTCGCACCGGTTGTAGGATGAATTTTGCTCTTTTGAGCCATATGACGTAGGTCGGTCTCGGTTTGGGTTATAGATTAACTTCTCTATTCAGTGATAGAGAGAGTCAAAGATTGCGTGCTTGTTTTTTATGACAGAAACAGTCTAGACAGATCGGATGAACATCTCCTCCATGAGTTGCATTATAAAGGCTTCCTGAAGGTTCAATTGCTTGTGCACCTCTTGAAATACATAGCGAAGAGCGTCTATCTTTTTGAGTTGTTGGCGTCCTGATTGCGAATGTTGTGTGTCGAATAGCAGAGCAGATAAGACTTATGAAGCGGTGTTCTTATGAAGCATTTCAAAAGGAAAAATCAAAAAGTTGGTTCGCAAAGCCAAAATGTCTAGGGCTCTATTTTTTTACTTCCAGAACAATAGTAACGCTGTGATACTGTGGATGGAAGGATTATTCTGATACTTTGCACAAAAACTGTAACATGGATGGAAGGATTATTCTGATACTTTGCACAAAAACTGTAACATCTCTGCAGAGTGTGTAGCATTGGGAACTAACTACCTTGTACAATACATAGTTCTACATGAATTCAAAAGCTTGCTAATGGAGAGAACCCGTATTCAGAATTCGTAAATTCATCTCGTCGGTCGTACCTAAACATATTTTTCAGGATCTGAAAGGACTTTGGCAAATGATATGCCCTTTGGCACAATGTAAATATTATATAACAATAAATGTCCATCGCCCTTCCGCGAGATAAGGACACCAGGCTTCCACATAAACAAGAAGAGACTTTGGAAAAAGCTTATCAATGGGTTTTTGAGTGTTGTTGCATCGCATCAATAAAAATCAAAGTTGTATGGTCGGCATCTCGGAAAAATCGACTTGGCCTCGAGAGTGGTAGTGACGATCGAAAACACCACGTGGGTGAAATATTTGGTTGTAGGCAAAGCATCTACCGAGAATTTCGCAATAGTCCTGTTTTCTTTTATGTAAGGACAGCATATCCAGCTACCTTTTTTTGCTTTATTCGACCATAAAACGACCGCATTGCCCACCCGAATTCGACTTGCTTCACAGCCTGAGGCAAAAAAGGTTGAAGATCTACGTGGACCTAGATTGCGATCTCATGCAATCCCCTGATATGCTATGCATAAACAAGTGTGTAGAGTCCTTTTATAGTATTCCTATTGAAACTTCCAGGAGGTTTCGGATAAACTAGACTACTGTGAATTTTTGGCAGATGCTCTCCACACAACCTAATACGAACCTTGTAACAACAATGCCAAATTTAATCAGTATTGTCACCAAAAAGGGTATCCCTAGGTCAAAGCACTTCTCATTGAATAGAAATGCTCCAGTAGCATGTAATTCGAATTAGTTGAAAATGTTAAGCTGATGGTAGTCAGATGTTCGCTAGAAGCTCAATACGGTCATTGTTGACAGATGTGCTCACCCATTCAACGCTTGATTATAGGCTTCCTACCTCTTTTTCACATTTGTTCTTCATGTAAATTAAAGAAAATTTTGTACTACCATAGACAGACTAACTAAAATACGAGCATGAATTTTTTTGAAAAAATACCGCTATTATCGGGCTTGCTATCAGTTTCGTAGGCGATAGTAGATGATCAGAAAAAGTTCACAGGAGCACCACGTCAGACGCATGTAGTTACGGTTGGTTGTACCCGAGTCGTCCCAGTAGTCCGTTCTCAACGACCTCTAGTAAAGCTTTTTCTTCCGCTCTCGAATGGAAAGCAGAAGCCAAAAACGGATGTTCGTTTTTGTCATTCGCAACAGGTGCAAGCTAGCATACTATTGGCAATCCCACATCTTCAGGTCTTTCCTAAGGACGACAATTGTGCGATAACGATGTCCGGGATGACAATCCCCCTGGATTTCTGCCCACACAAACAACATGCCGATTGATCAAATCGGCTCCATTTTCAAGAGAGAAAAAAGTGCATGATAGTATGGCATCCCTGCTACAATTAACTACCTAGTCTTCTATTCATCACCTCCACCTAATTTTTTTCCTTTGTTAACAATAAAATCTTCGCATCATTGAGAGTTGATCAATCCCATCTGAGAGATGCGGCCCCGCATTCGATTTCCATTCAAAATTGTAGTGGCGTATTGAAAGCGCACGTGGCCTATACAATGACTGGCGGTGGCCAGCCAATGTAAATAACAGGGATTTTATACTCCCAGACGGATTCGACACGAACTGGCCGAACTAGATATGTGTAATATTAGAAGCGTCTTTTCCAAATTTTTATTATAATCAACATTTTTCGGAATCAAACCGTAAAATAGCGATTTATGAAAAAACATAGAGATAATGAAAAAACCCATTCATGCAAATCAGTACAATACATTCCACGATGAAGTACGATTAGGAGAAGATTCCTCATAAATCATTCAGTAAGAGACTTACGACAACAGAGATTGTACCGAAGTCACCGAATCAATGTCAACATTCGATAGAAAAAGTAACAGCACTATGAAACTGGTTGAAGTAATCAAGGATATTCCATGAGGAAAAAAACAGATATTCTCCATTAAACTACTTATGAAGCCTTAGGAGGATCACTGACACGTTGTCGCCACAACGTCTTCGAACCGCTTCGGCAGCTAAGTCGTCGGCCATTTTTTGCCAAATTTCCTTGTCTGTTTCAACCTGAACCAATAAATGTTCTAATTCATCTATGCAGCTAATGATCCCATCTAACTGGCAACTGATTAGGACACCGAAAAGCACTAGACCTGGCCTTTCTTTTTACACAACAACCGAACTTTGCCTAGCATCAGTGAAGGGTGAAGAGTGACAATAGAAAAATCATGGTTAGCCTGACATCCCAGCAGGCGACCTCACTGCCCACAAGCATGAACGAGTGGAACAGAAAAAGCGACTTGTCAGTTTCTGCTTCCTGGTTCGCTGAGGTCAGTGAAGAAGGAGTAACTCAAAAACATTGAACTACTGTTCAACCACATCTGCTTTCCGCGCAACTCCTTTGCCTTCAGTTCCGAGGGTTGAGATATTCCCTTCTAGCACTGAATGAAGAGGATTACTTGCTTTTTCTTCCACCCAGCAATTACCTTGTTTAGGAGATCTTAAGGGCCGTTTGTCGCATTCAACGAACGCGTATTCTCCATATCATGCGGGAACCCGAATGAGAAGAAAGTACATTTGCCCTATTTTTCTACAGCAAATTATCCCTCTTGTGACGCTACTGTGTCGCCTGGAAGCACCACATATTTTCGACAAAAAACTGAGGTTCCGAAGAATGAAAGCTACCCCACGCTATTTGTCTTGAATCGAAATCGTTCACATTTATTTCGATTCGAGACTCGTCGATTTATTTAAATGCGCACGTTCTTCTTCCGACTGACCTAGAATAGTACGAGTGAAAGGAAACTTAGCAAGGCAGAATGATAAGGAGGAAATTGGTCTGGTTTTGAAAGCAACTAGGCTGTAATCGTTGAAGCTCCTTACGTAGAAAGAAAGCGAAACCTGACCACGGAAGAGAGCAGCCGAGAACTGTGGGTATCATTCTGACAGACTTTTCATATTTGCGCATTCTTAGCCAACTTTCAAAATAAACGTGTTTCTTTCAGAATCTGGAAGAGGACTTCAATGAATGTTTTGAACATTTCCTTCTGAGCTAACATCAACGATACCCGACACAAACAGTTATACAACGACCAACAAAAGTTTAGCATATCTGAACGATCCATTGTACAACCAAACAACAAACAAACACTACACGCTGGTTTAAAATGCGCAGCAAACTATACATACTAATACATCGAGCTTTCACTCAACAATCACCTGTCTGCTAAAATCCGACAATTCTCCCAATCCCTAAGCAGCTGTCCCTCAATCTATCATCAAAAACCACTTCAATCGGAGACCTTGCAAAAAGTGTCCTTCAATACGACGCATCTAAATGATTGATGCAACGAATATAAATACTGCGGACTTCATACAAAACCGATAATTCGTTTTTTACCAATGTTTCAGAAAAATCCAGTTTAGACACCAGCTCCTTTCATTTTGCAAACACAGCCTGAGAGACGTCCATGCCACCTTTGAGCTGTTACCAATAAGGGATTCAGGAGGTCCTAAGAGCTTACACCAGTGCAGGGTATGCCGAAACGAAACATTTAGACTAGCAAAAAACCCAAAAGATTTTTTTGGTAGTCTAAAGGGTTGCCCCACTTTTGTTATGAACCAACTTTTATTTACTTCGTGTATTAGTGTTTTTCTGTGTTTTTCAACGATGCCGGCTGTTACAGGATCAGCATAGCGTAACATGGTAATGCGTTCAATGTGTGTATATCATTTCTCTATCGTATTTAAACAGTGCAGTATCCGTTCCATTCACATATTATTCATTTTGCTTGTGATCTTCTTGTGTTCTCAGTAATGTGGCTCGTCCGGTTTTCTGGCGCCTGACTATCATCATAACCCTTGATTTCTCCAAGTATTGTCGATGTCGTTTGTTCGAAAATCGAAGACTCCCTTTGAAAAATCCGATCCTACGATCGCTAATGGTGCCGACATAGGATGTTTTGCGACTATTTACATTCACATTCCAACATCCTCCGTTAGACTTCACAAATCTGTCGACTACTGCTTGAATTACTCGGATATACAGAGGGCAAATCACAACTTTAACTCCAACTCTGATGCTATCCTCACTTCGTCGCCATTCGATGTCCTTCCAGTTACAATTTCAACGTGAATGTGGGAGTCCACATGGGAAACAAAACTAACACGGCTCCCCACTTATATACTAGTATGCATCAATCACATTACTAGAGAGAATATTTCAGATCGTTGCAGCGGTATGGGACCCTGGTGTTTCACATTTGAAAGGCATTTTGCGTTAAGGTTCCAGGTTACAAGTTCAATTTTTGAATTACTGTGACAAGTAGATTAGTTCTCATTACAATGGATCAAAGCGATCTGCACAGTAATTAACTAAAAGTATAAAGTCCTCAGTCAGCAATCATTTATTTAGAAAAATCGCCGAACATGGACAAATAGCGCTTGACGGATAGCTATTTGGAGGGTAGGGTATGGAAGGGACGCGCCACCTCAGTTTTCACTGGCGGTACTAGACAGTCCTAGCGAAGGAAGGTATGCTTGATGCCCTGCCTTCTAGTGTTGTTTGCAAAGCCCGGAAAAGACCAAGCGTCGTTGATCATGAAGATTCAGAACTATCCTATGTAAAGAGCCAAATAAATGTTTGCAATGACTTAAGAGACGACAAAAGAAAATCTTCATTTCTTCATTATCTCCATATTGAATCTCGTCCATCTAAACTGAGGACGATTTTTGGAGTTCTGAGAGCGTCACTTCTACACCGTATCTCTCTGTCAGTCTGTCAACTCCTTATCTCCACCGAGATAAGGAACTAAAAATGATTTTTTGTTTTTCGTCGCTGAGTATAATACTCTTTATATGGACTAGTCTGAATCTTCATGTTCACCTTTCAAGAGAAAACATCTGTCGCACAGCTTCAAGACAAAGTCAAAGCTAACTCCAAGCACTGGAACATTATCATCGCCTCAAGTGGCTTGACGGTGCGCAATTCGAACGCTACATCGTCGTGATGCCACGTTTCGAGATTTAAGCCTATTTTCACCCTGGAAAACCTGGAACTATGCATGGTTCACTTGATGCAAACGAACCCAAAGTAGGAAAAATAGACGACAAAAAGCTGATTTTTTTGCTCTGGCGACGGTCCGATTTGGATGATTCTTCTTAGCTATATTCACTCTTATAAAGATCGAAACACATTGCGTGTTGGCCACTAAATCCTGCTCTAGAGATAGGCAATACCAATCGACGCTATGATTTTAGTGCTGCTACGCGACGAACCTCTGCAAAAGCCTCTTCAGGTGAACTTTACACATCCGAAGTAGATGCCATTTTTTGAACTATTGCTTTTCTATTGCGACAAGCCGGCCGTTTCCGTGAGAGTTCCACTCTTGCGTACGTAGAAGTGTGAAAGAGCACTGGCTCTTATGAGCGGTGGTTCTAACCTTCATTCGTATGAGGCCACCAGTTGCATGGAATAGGTGTTCTTGGCAGTGTCAGGCCGATTAACTCGGCTGTTCATATCGCTGTTGCTGCGCTTCCTATCTTTGAAATCGATCACTGCGTGACATTGCTTTGAAAAGGCAAAAAAAGCTTTGTCGTGAAGAAACATGGCTACACTCGAGCACCTCATCCCTGATGTACTTGAATGTGTGTTGAACGAGCATGAATTGAACAAAAGTCATTTCCTGTCCGATCCGAAGTAGGCGATCTACCAACTCAAAGCCTATTCAAATTGTTGTCACACTGAACTATTTCAAATTACTTCTTTCTTTCACTTATGTTCAATTCACCTCTACCTCACATATAAAACAGTTGGTAGAGGAACAGTCAGAAATGCTACCGGACGGAGACCTTCGGCAGCGATGATTCCTTCCGGCTTACGGATGCAATCCAACGTTGAAAATGGATTATAGCTTGGTCTGATTTAAATCATCAGAACATCCATCGTTCGTATCATTTGATCCATCAAATTCCACTCAGTTTTGTCGGCTGCCCCGCCTCTTCATGGCAGTTATTTTGGGTTGCACTCAAATTATGTATATCGCTTATTAGGCGATTGCAACTCCTCCCCGCTCCCCTGATTTTAATTACTATTCTCTGTATTTCTTTGCTGCGGACTTTTAATATTATAGTGTAGTGACAACTGATTCTTCGTAAGGTAGGACTACTGTGCAGTCTATGGTAAGATTTCGGAACAGCAGTAACTGTGATAATGTAGTAGCATGGATTTTTACATAACCTTTTTTCATTCTGCGAAGAACGTTATTTGTCTTTGGCAATAATTCGATCCTCACACAGACCTATTCGATCTCCTAGGAGGGGAGCGTAAAGGATTCCTTCGCTTTTGAACTAACAATTTATGGAGCAAAGTTCATTATGACGAAAGAGAAATCACTTCCCACTAGCCTTGAACTTCAGCTTTTGTCGGGCGTCAGAAGAATCTTCGGTGGTTAAACCTGCAGGGGTGTACAAGTTACCCGAATGCCCTCCCTTGATACGCAGTTGGCAAATGGTCGAAGTCAATCCATCAGTTCAGTGCTCCTCCGACAGTTTTACAGGCTTATGCTGCTCAGAAAACACATTGAATCCTCAAAAAGTTCCTCATCATCGCTGAGCTTGTCTGCGAGGAAATGACCTCCAAACGAACTAACAACCACCTGAGCCTACTGCTGCTTTTAGGTGTCTGCGCATACTCTTGCGTGCGCTTGCCGATGTAGTAGCAATGTTCCAGTGGTCGGCAAGAGCTTCCTTTCTCTCCTTTCACAGATAATACAGCACATTCATTTCCTGAACAATCATAATTCGAGGGGGGAGGGGAAGGCTTCTGAAGTATTGCCAATAAGAGAGCTGAACTGAGCCGTGGCGCAACTTCATCACTGCTTAGGGCAAACTCTGTTCGCCATAGCGAACTTTAGATCTCAGTCAACGAGGTGGACAAATCAAAAGAGTGCACTCCTCAACAGACTACCACTTTGAATCTTCATGGGATGATAACTTCTTGTATGGAGTAGGAGTGGTTGAAAGAAATTTAGGGAACACTATAATGTGCGAGAATGTAATATCCAACCCAAAAAAGAATGCGAATACCGCTCCAAATATCCCAATATAACTAGCAAATTTAAATTACCCTAAAATTCCATAGATAAGAGCGGTTGAAACTACCGTAGAAAAATGAATTGGAATGAAATTGAAATTGAATGCAGTCACCCTCTAAGTTGATGGATAGATAAATTAAACTTCGAAGAAGAAGTTGAGAAGCTCCGCCCCTTAACTCCAAACCCCGCCCACTTAATAAACAGTTCATNAGGGGGTGACTGCATTCAATTTCAATTTCATTCCAATTCATTTTTCACCGGTAGTTTCAACCGCTCTTATCTATGGAATTTTAGGGTAATAGTGATGGGTTAGGATGGCGCAACCGACTTAAAAAAAGTCTTGTGAAAAAATGGCAAAATGGTATATTTTATGCTATGAAGACAGTCATAGGAGTCCAGCAGTGATCCTCATTACAAAATTCCAATTACGATATTCCAACCGCTGCTGCTATTTCGAAATGCACATGTTTCAGCATAAACTCCTAAAAGGTTGCTGTTTCGATGCTACTGAAACATTGTAAAAATTAATCAAAGGCGATGTGATTGGCTCCTCAGATTCTTCTAGATATCACTAGTTCTACCGATTATTGGAACAGATGCATTACTTCACATACAACTCTTGTATTCAGATGAGCTATTAATACCGACGAATGCCAACGTTCACTCATTGTCGTCATTTCTGACGTTCTTTTTACCTCCCTTTATCAGTGACCTAATTTCCCATTATCTCCGAGTCTTTCGTGTACTTGTTCCTGTGGCTCCCTTTCAATACTTTTTCACCCCATAACTACCGTAGAAGAAAAAGTATCAAGGAAAGGTAGTTACAAGTCCTCGCAATTATTCATTTACTGGTACGCCGTCGTTGATCACTTTGAACACATCTCTCTAAAGGTCTAAAGCGATCTAGGATTCAAGGCATCAAAGAGTTGTTGCTCCGACATTACTTCAATACCTATCCTAATTTCTCTTATCTCAATTTTACTCCTCCAGAAGACTAACTTGCAACTGCTCCAACTTCCTCTTTTCCCTCACAGCCTCAAAAATCTCACTGAGCTTGAAGGACGTGAATGCCACAGGTGAACGAGACTCTGGGAAGTTGTGTGCTCAAAAGGAAAAGAGCAGACTCACGGAAAATCGACAGCAGAAAGCTCTGAAAATGAGACAAATACACCAGAGAACGTTTACAGTTCAACGAACGGAAGCTCTCGCTGATAGCTTCACCTCGAAATGGTCGAGTCTGTGGGGCAAGAGAAGCTAGCAAACAATCACTACAAGATAAGAAATAGGAAACATCAAGTGAACAGGGACGTGACGCCAATGGAAGGAAACCTGAGGAGTTTTAAAACATAAAGCTACGGTAATAAGAGAACACTGAACACTCAGACTTCTCTTCGTTCGTGTATATCCAACAAATCATCCCGAAATACGGCTTCGTCTCTGAACTTCTCTACGATCTGGATAAAAGCTATTTCTAACAAAAAGTACCGGACCGCTTGTCAACGAAAAATTCGTTTCTGAAGCTCGTAGACCAGAGTTACAGTACTGCTCGAAATGTCACCGGCTGCTCAAATTTCTGCATGGTATCTCACTACCTCAGTCTGCAAACATGGGTCAGCCTCGCTATATTTGTTTCATCTACTCATTACAGTAGATGCTGAGTAGTCAAACTGTTGACTGATGCTACGACCAACTAAGGTATCGACTACGTCAAGAAGAGGGAAAGGGGAGAGTTTTCCATCTCTCTTAATATTCTAACCTCCGAAACTATAATACATGTTTATTAGACTAATTTTCATAGTCGTCATTGCAGCAATGGAATATGAGGAGAACCTATAAAAGTAGGTGTACGCAGGCACAGAAGAGAGGTGGAGTCATACAAGTTATAAATGGTCAAGGTTTGCTCCACTGCTGTGCATATGTGTGTGTGTGTCGGTGTGTGTGCCGGTGCGCGTTCGATCGGAAACTTATTACCCCTATTTCCATGGACAAGGATTAAGATTTGAAGGCACATTTATGACCAAAGTGATTTTGAAATATCTCACGGGGATGAACCTGCGACTACCAAGAATAGCAAAAGGCACGTTGCGTGGTTGAAAAAGGCCTACATAGGGCGTATGAAGGGTCCCAAAACCGGCTTAGCCGACATATACGCCCTGGGCGGACGAGTTATCACGGCGTTGTAGAAGCTATAGAGGATGCACCATTCGGTGTATTCATGCAAGTTTGTCGTCAATTTCCCTTCCAAGTCCTCATTTTACTACTTACTACTTTTTTCAAGCGTTGTATCTCTCTGAAGACGTCGAGTTTCGACACTTTTGCACTATTCTGAACTATCACTTCAAATAATCGTCAAAAAATAGGCACCAAAAGTTATCGTGAACCGTTCAAAATATGCTTCAAAATTTAAAAAAGATAAAGGAGGCGGGACAGGAATTATGAGTCGGCAGCCATTAGGTGGGCTACATTCTTAGAGGAGGAGAAGGAAATGAGATACAAATCCGATTCTTGGCAATTCCTACGCTAGGCTCCTTCGCCTGTGGGGTCGCTTATTCGATGGCTGATGACCTCTCTGCCATTCTCAGATGAACTAAGATCGATTCTAAAAATTAAAAACTATCACTATTGGTACTAGTACGACACATTTTAAAACAACAAGACCTAACGATAGCAATGTTCCAGAAACGACGAGTCTTGGTATGTAGAACTCATAGTGCTCTCAACTGGTGAGGGTAAGCAAAAAGAGTCAAGAGCCAGAGCACTATGAGAAACAGAAAGGAGGTGCGCAAGTGGAGGAAGGGGTGCAAATGCAAAAACTCGCGGTGACGCCTCACATTGTGGTGCGTTAACTGAATACGCGGATCCCTAGAACGTGTACATATGAGCAACTGGAGGAGTTTATGTTGTGTTTGAGCCAAACATCCGAACAAACAACGTGACAAGTGTGAAAGGTCATTCATTCTCTGTTAACTAGTTTGCCTGCAGGCGCCTTGGGGGAATGACTGTAGTCCACAAACATCGTCGTTTTCCTTTTCCCTATGATTACTTGAACATTCAAGCTTTATCGTGTATATTTTATATTCGCTATTGTTTATTTTTGTTTCGATCTGGTGTTATTTCTCATATTTTAAAATGTGAGGAAATTTCTTTTTCGAGCAATCCACTGGATCTGTTGAGCTTTTTATATCTACAATGGTGTCGTGGCACTTTGATAGGATTTGCATAGTTACTGACAGAAGCCACGATTCTGTCGTCAAGGGGCCACCCCGCACGCCGGCTCGGTACCTTGCGATTGCGAGTACGCATGCAACGAGACGGCCGCAACGAAACTTTAAGAGACTTTTCTTCTGAGAGTTAGAGATCTCGTTTATTTGACTTTCTTCGTGAGCAGGCATATTCTTCAAAGATGTTTAATGCGCTTGAACCTTTAGTACTTGATTATTTTTTCCAATGTCAATGTAACCGCGATTAAGACGAAACGCGCTCAGATATATGAAGCGCTGCCTTGGATTATGACTTCATTCTTACCGCACAATGCGTCGCACCTTGTGTGCCGATGACCTCGTGATCTCAATGATAGAATCTCACTTCAACTGTCCCCAAGGGTGTTATGTGGCGCTGCGGGATTGTACTGATTTCAGACATAACAATATACGTGAAGACTTAAGATGTCTTAGTATGGGAGAACTACTGACTTCTGAACGGCCACAGGATCACATCCTCTCTTTATTCCGATATCAGTTGCAAAAAAATTCTGTGTAGGTGTATCCGGGTGTCCTGTCGTTCTAGAACATGCTTTCGTCACTACCATCAGTTATCGGCTTGTATAGTCCGGAATCTCTCGCCTACATTTACCACTGCTCAAGAGGAGCTTCACTTTTCCTTCATTAATATTTATATAAATAGGAACGTATAAAAACTAACATTTCAAGGACACATCTCCATGTCCGAACGGCTAAGAGTAGGCTACCTCAGCTTTTCTGACCCAGAGTTGCTATAGCCACGATGGTGAAGACTCAGCACTAGTCCTGGCAAGGCAATTCAGACTCAAGGAGCAAGCTTGCCAAAACAGCAATAAAAAAGCCTGGGTAATCCGCACACTGGGCCAAACTGTCTCCTGCATCAGACGGTATGGTGAGAGGCGGAGGAATCTCGTATTGCGCAGGACGCCTTATTCCTTCAACTGTGACTGCACTCCCTCTACACTACATTGAGACTGTCTCCTACGTTCTATCTACAACGTGAAAACAGTCCCGTTCAATATCGCTCTCGAAGCGTTCTCGTCTCACGTTTCTGCGGGCATTCAATGAATATGGACAGCGACATGAAGGAAGAACTTGCGAGAGAATATGGAAAACGACATGAAGGAAGAACTTGTGAGACGGCAATAAGCAGCGTGGACAGCCTTTGGACCTCTGAAAGAAGTCCCTGACTATCTGGCTGATCCGGAACTTCGCGCTAACCTGTTCGATTCAACAAATCTTGCTGCGCTGTTACGAGTCGGAGAACTGTTATGAAATTTTAAGAAGTTCACCGGCTCACTCAATATCGAGCCAGACCCCGCAGCTCCGATATGCGCCGAATGTCTCACCTTCGCGATACGGTAGAGTACATGAAAATTTTCAACCTAAGGGTGAGCCCGCTGCGAGATGGAGGATGCGTTCGCCGATCATGTAAAACAGCTGCGAATGCAGCTGAAAGGTTTCTCACGTCGCCATCTTGGTCGTATTCCTAGTCTACCGCGGATGGCGGTCGCGAAAAAGAGAAGCGAATGGTTTGTTGTGCTGATGCTCGCACATGAATGCTGTAACCGTATAAGTGACCTTCTCTGAACACCAGTCTTTGGAGATCTTTATTGTTCTCAAAGTCCTCACACTCACTCTTCCCTTCTCACCAATGGCCTCGAGAATGAGTGCTGCAAAAGTTCGACTGAGTAAGGGGCGGGCGAGTCATGATTTTCACATTTATTCTTCTCTTTCTTTCTTCTAACAAAAAACCGGTAAGAAGGTGGTTGTGCGAGATGGGCGTCTGAATGTTTCTCATTTAGTCGAATTTAGAGTGTCTGTCTCAGCCGTTCTGAAGCCCTTTTTACGCTGTCTGACCCTTTTTTGGCCCGACAAGGGCCAGATTCATTTCAACTGGAAGTCTCAGAAACTATATTTCATCGTGAACTTTGCATTGAACGGCAGACAAAAGTAGCAATATAATCGGTATTCAATATAAGACACATTTGTTGGTACATTCGTTCACTTTGAAGGCGTGAGCAGGAACCTCTATTTTAGGAGAGACGGCCAACTGAACCGAAACACGATGTGTATGCTGTGATGAAAGCAAGACTTCCGACCTCAGAACTCGTAAAGCATTTATCCAAGGCTTTTCAACATAATTTTGAAATGGGTAGGTCGTCGAGGCAGTGGGAACCCGTGATCGGTCAAAATCGGATGGAATAGGAATCCAAATAGAGGACACCAGAGGACAGGAGAACCGCTCAATTTGGGGATGCTACATGAATAAGCGAGAGCTCATCAGAACGTTGCGCTTCTTTAATTGTAACCGTATACTTCTCATAACCAACTGCACAACGAAGTCCTCAATCAACAAATTTTTGACGAGTTGTTGTGCTTTCTCGATCAGACCGGCGGACTGAAGACATCAGATGTTATACTTCGCAAGCTATCGCATATACTGTCATCGAATCGATTGTAAGAGGGCTAGACGCCAGAAGACTACGGCTTCTCAATAGGTAGAGTCAAGAATAGATCGAAAAACTTGGCAGGGTTACCTTTTTGCCACTATTATTAGTATAGAGGACTTTTCCTACATAAGATGATCTCTGCACTTAATGCTGTGACGAGAACAATGTGACAAAGTGTCCATTTGGGGGTGGATCGTGTGAGGTCTTGTATTGAAAACTAGATATGAGGGAGTTCGTTTTGAAACCCAGACTTGGAGGAGGGGATTAGGCCAAGTTGGTGATTCTGCTCCACCATGCTTGATCCCAACTGAAAATATTCCTGCGCGTGGATTACCATTAATTACCAGGATTCAGAAAGCAAAATAAAATGCTTGAGGGTGCTGCTTACTGATCAATTTTCTGTGGTCCCTTCTGGAGGTGCTGTACTAGTTCCACTTTCCAACTGGACTAATTGAACCTTGCGAAAAGCAGTAGCTGAAGTTCAAAGAACGAATCAAAGAGGTCGAACCGAGAAACTCAACCTCGAGGAAATATTGTTTTGGTGTACCAATGAAAGCCAGCTGTGGAGGTAAAGACTTCCTCGTTAATGCAGCTTTCTGAGCTACTTCATAACAACATCTTCCTTCATATCGAAATCCATTGAATAAGCAAATGTGGGGATGGATGGTATAAGGGCAAGTGGCGCACCTCACACGCATGTTCACGGCTTCGAATCCCGGGTCGATATTTGCCTAAGCAAACCGAGCTTTCCATCCCTCCGGGATCGGTTAATTGGTAGCAAACTCGTCTGAGAGAATAAAAACACTGACTTGTACTTCGGCCGACCACCGCAAGCCATTGTACAGGCCACATACGCATTCACTACGCCAATAAGATTCCGTATGGAAGGCGAATGCGTGGGCGCATCCCTCAGACGGGATTGATCAACGACCCAGGACTTAATCCTTTTCATCTTTTAAACAGCTGTGCACCAATCAAACATCAGTGACGATCGTCAATATTTCATCGCCATCTCAAACGAGTGACGACGTTCTCTCAGGGAGATCCCGCTTCCGAATTGCGCGCGATGTGGTTGTAAACAACAACTCAAGGTGAAGAAGGTGATCCGCGAACGCATCGCTATCGTTACGGTGGAAAACTTCAATCCCATAACGGTGGACAGCAAAAAAGAGATATTCATTGAGACAATCTTCTATCGGAATTGCTCGCAAAATCGGCATGATTTTATGGTGAAAATTAGCCCAGATCCAGCAACTATAATATTTTTGAAAGGAATCCGAAGGTCTGCATAGGAAGAAGGGCGTTCCCAAGCAAGGCAGGATTGTGCAGCACCGTAGGTAGGGTTTCCTGCCGAGAGCTCCAATTATCAGCTGAGCCTATTTTAAAAGCTACCCACTCCCCCCACCTCATGAGTTGCTTTACTTCCAACCCGGAACGTACACAAGGCAAAACACAAAGGAACAGAAACTTCCGCTCCATTGATCAGTTCGCTACCCCGTTCCGGTTCGCCTGGGTGTCTCTACCTAACCGCGTCTTAATAGAAGTAAATAGCGAAGAAAGTGGAAAGCATAACTCCAAAAGTAGTTCGAAAAACAACAGGGAAACTCTGGAAGTTATCACACATTCAGCGGTATTTCTGACAGTTGCACTAGTCCGCATCCTTTGAATAAGTTTTAAAGACATCATTCGAATATTCCGGCAACATTGCCCGAAGTCCCTTTCTTTTGACTCTCTCCTACTGGATGTTTTCTCACCTGAATTTGTCTCGAGCTTTGTTTGAGAACTGATAAATCTCGCACTAAGGACTCTTATAATAGCATTTGTAGGAACTGAACTCAGAATCTTCCTTAGGGCGTTGAGAATGCCCGCCCCAAGATTAAATGACAGTGCTAAATAAGAAAGAAATACTTTTATATTGTGCCTGACAGTGAGCTATCGCATTTGAAACACTGTGGTAGTGATTTCAGTTTTCTTCCAGTGAACTGCAGTGGCATGCAAATACTACTCGACTTTTCACAAATTTCATTTTCACAAGGTTAATGACATACTTCACTACTACGCAGAGTTCCTATCTGTGAACCGCATTGAGTGCAAGCAGTTTCTTTCATGACAAATAGTTTTTGGGTCAAGTCATCACATGGAACGGCATCAGTTGTCGACAGGAAAAGATGAGCATAGACTGCTCGACTTGTTCGAGGCTAAATCAGTGCCCACCAGAGTAAGACCTGCCCGACTACAAAATTTCGAAGATTCAAAAATGTCAACCATTTTATCGTTTCACTTCATCGATAACTTTAGCAAAGTGAACAATTTTCTTGTCAACATTCTGCTCTGTACGTTTGCTACTGCACTTTGAGTGTACTCCACTTTGAAATCTCCCAATTCTGTCTCTGTCCATAAACGAGCCAATGCATCAATTAGCCGTAAAACATCGAAATTAATTTGAGGTCAAAGAACGAGCAGAAAAAAGTGTTTCCGGAGTAGTCTTCCACATTTCTACTCTAATTCTAATTTTTACGTAGATTTTGCAGAACACTCAAATTCGATCAATGGATGACTTTCGGGGCGGGAAGGAACTAAGAAGGGTTGGGTGAGGGGATGACACGAAGAAGGTCACTAATAAGATGGGCAGAGAACGGAGAAGGATAAAAGATGGATTATATGCACACAGAGAAGGGAGGGGACATACAAGGAAAGAACTAGCTACAGCAATTGCGAACATGAGCTTCAGCAATATTCTCACTAACAACCCATTCATTTCATATTTAACCCATTAACGACCGCGTGGCCCGTATACGGGCCACGCCCTGTCGTGCTCCTGGGACCACGTGGCCCGCATACGGGCCACAGTATTATTTTGTATGTATAACATTCATTTTCGATTTTTTTGCAGGTGTACGACCTACTATATAATCTTGACGCGCAGTGGTCCGTAAAACGTTTACTTTTGACTTCACTAATAAGAGACAACAAAGTTACTTCTGAGGGCATTGGTAAAGGAGGAAAACCAAAGGCTGTGGAAAAGGTTGCAAAAAGATGCAAAAAGGATATAAATGGACTTTGCTAGGTATCCGATGAAACATGCCATTCTCATCATGTCTGTATCCTCGTGTCTAGACAGAGTCGCATTTGGAAATGATTTGGTAAAAACTCTCACCTCCCTTCGAACAATCAGAAACAACATTAGATGCCATAACGTAGCTCTAAATAGCGTGTATGACTCGTAACCTTTGCATGCCACATTTAAAAAAACTTTTTTGTCGGCT
>UZAF01018143.1:19086-36508 GCA_900617895.1 Haemonchus placei | reverse complement strand
AGACGAAACAACCTCCTGTCGGGAACAGCCTTCCACTTTAGATAGGTATCGATTAAGTATAAAGTCTTGTATTCATGCTTACATACAGCAATTGTGAGGCAAGCAAGAAACAAAGGATCCAATTAATTTTCTGATACTTATATGTTATTAATGATGATAACATTGGGATCCTTTGTTTATTATTGACGCCGATGGTCTCCGAAATGGGCAAATGCGCTGTCTGATGGAAAATGGAAAAATTGGACTTGAACAGATTGGGCGATTTCTGGAAGAAGGGAGAAAAGATTGAACTGGATCTACTCACAGATAATCAGATTAAGGAAATTGATAAAAGAATTGGATTTATTTCATTTTCTCGGAAAAAGTAGAAAAACCAAGGAAAGAACCTGTGAAGAGTTCACGATGGAATTTGCAAGGACTACTTAAGTAAACATAGGTGCGCTGCGTACAAAAACCATCAGCATTTGCACGGGTACAGTTTTTGTTCGAACAAATCAAACCTTTCATTTCACGGATAATATGTCACGGTTTAAAAGGTGACAGAAACATTTCGAAGATTTCGGTATTACTGTACTAGTAATACCGTATGTCTCATTAATTGATTGTTTTATTGTCAACTTTGACAACAATAATTTGATAAAGGTGAAAGCCTTCTGACGTCGACTGATCTCAATCCAAAATGCGTCCCATCATTCCAAATTTCAAAAATTTCATAGCAGTATTTATATTTTGTATAGAACTAGTAAGAAAAGTTGATATTCCTATATTGAACGCAAAAATGAACGGCTTCAACGAAGGTGGAAGACGACCATTGTAAATTCCAATGCTATCCAAGTACATGGCGCATTCTTATCAAGGCCAGCTGATCAGGTCTACCTTATCTTTCTGCCAGCCAGCAACCTGATATATCGGTATGTCCGTATGACAGCCTGCCTGTCCATCCACAAAGTACCCACAGGTAAGGTGTGTGGGGTAGGTACAATCTACCGTACCTGCAGTCCGACTACCGTATCTTTACGAAGCAATTTCGCACAAGCATATGTGATATTTATCCATAAAATAAGAAAAATGGCAATATGCAATTTCCAGAAGAGCAAATTTCCTGAACTTCTCATTAAAGAGTGTTCTCGTTGCAAGCATCTATCCAATCCATCCCGAATTCATTACAAATTCATGGAACATCGGGAGAGATGGGAAAAATACCGACAGTCCGCTTCCCCCGTCAATTCGTTTATTTACTACATCTGTCATTACGACGTAATCCATCAATGTATAGTTCGCTTTACAGCCAGTCTGTATAAATAGGAAGTACATTCCTTTTTACTAGATCAATACTTATCCAACATGAGAGGCTATTCCCCAAAAGATGCCTCCAAACAACTGACTTTAGATGCAAAGGGACTTCTCCATAATTGAAATTTTTCATTAAGGTCCCTCTCCCATTGTCTAAAACATTGCTTGACCGCCATTTTGCCATGGAACATGATTTTAGACAAATAGGAACAAAATGCTACTCGTAACCGTCTAGAAGGCCAGGCCGATTAGAAGGGATAGTCCACCACGAGCAGAGAAGAACCTGCGATCTTTCCCAAATTGAATTCAAGTTATCGATTGGAATTTTCGATTGAAAATGGCTATGAACAGGAACGGACAGGGGATCAATAGTTGAGCAAAAAATCGACGGACACAGCTGAACAGTGGCTGCGCATCTGTCATCGGTCCGATGGCGTACGCCGAAGAGGTCATAACGACAATGTCGTCTGCTCCGTCAGCGTCCCGTGTGGGCGTGGTCTTAAAAAGGTTGTCGTTCTCCACCCTCGCCAGAGCTGTTCTTTTTTTTTGGGGCCCGAAATTCATATCTCGTCTATCAATTCGCCAAATCTCCCAAAATCGTGCAAGCCCAGGTTGTTTCAAATAATTTGATGTTATTTAATATTAATTAATATCGAAACTTTGTAGATTTAAATTTTCTTTACTATACTGTAAAAAACTAAATATAAAGTGTAATAAATAAATTAATGTTAGTTTTTATATTTTACAAAAGAAAAAGCATTCAACAAAAGGGGCTGTTTCAGCCCTATATGGGATACGCAGCGCAATCAACACATCTCACTATCCTAGAACTATTTGAGAGGGTATAACTACCAATTTTAGTTGATAAGGAACCCTTCGGTACTCGCCTTGATTTGTAGGATAGTCTGGTACCAATTAAGTTCCACAAGCGGGAAATGAGGCTCAGGTTACCAGTTAGGGTGCCCGGAAACAAGCAAGCCTCAGATGGTTACAAAAGGGTAAGGCTTTCAATAAGTTTTTTGTGGTTTTCAATTTAAACTCATACCAAAAATTATGGACCTTCTGACAGAGCCTGGCCGGCCCCTCATTATACAATCATCCATGCACCTTAATAATTTGAAATACTTGACTAATAAATAAGTTATTTGAAGATTATACCAAATTTTGCAATATTCGCATTCAACTTTGAGATTTTTCGATAAAATTTCCGTTTCAAATGTGCCATAAAATCTTACAACACAGTGACCGACCCAGTTTTGCTGTTATCAATTCCGTGGTGGAATGGGTGCATCGAAAAAGGTGGTTGAGATTTCTAATTAGTCGGACCGGAAGGGGTGCGCCACGTCTTCTGATCTTACTCAGATTCGTTTACGTTTTTGAATGAGAATGTGACTCATTCAATGGACTATTAGCTAATAGCATAGATGATATACACTACGTACACACTTCAGTCATGCCCTCGTAAGCGCCCAAAAAGTTCAAAGAGTCTATCGGCAACCGAGCAGAACCAACCTCTGCCTACTTTCTTATGCAAAACATATCGTCTTCGATCCCTTAAGCTTTCTGCAGATTCGCTAGGCATCAGAATACTGTAGAAATTCCGGAGAGGTACGATAATTGGAACACAACTGCTTAGAGGGTATAATCCATACCACCACGAGTAGAAAATTTGAAGTGACTTTTTTCTTTACGATAACATTGTTAAGAAATTGGGAGGGATTTATCCAGCACTCCATGAGATTTTGTAGCTCAGCCAATATGCAAGTCCGAAGCTCAGAAGCCAGAAAAGAAACTGCGAAGTTTGATTGTCCGAGTATATCAATTCTACAATTCTGTGGAGGCTGAGGGAGATGACTGCAATCTTTGTGAAGACTGAAGCCCTCTGTGAATGAGACCACTGATTAGCCTTTTATCCCATCATGACTGCTGCTCACAGTGATGAATCACTGCTAATGAAGCAAGAACAACTAAATGGACCGTTATGGGATCAAATAACGAACTGTAACTACTTCGAATGAATGATTGAGTTGAGCACAGGTCAGGAATAAATTCTTGCCAACAAGCATTTCTGCCTAGAAAACTCGATTCACCACCGTCTAGACGAATTTAAAAGGCACATCCTGAGGACCAAATCAGAGTGTGATGGTGCCAAATGGTCCACTACAGGTAAATGGAAAAAGGGCAGTCAGAAACCAGTGGAGTCAGAAAACCGTTTCGGGTGCTGACGTAGAGGCGTGGTGTGAATAGTTTCCGTTCACTCGAACGCCGATAGTTGAGAGATAGAGATAGAATGGCCTAAGTGACAAGAAGAGATATGTTGCAATGCAACGAGTCGATGAGTCAGTTGCTCTGGTACCTCGCAAACTAACCCATTTGGAGGCGGGAATGACGGCGGAAGGCGTTCCTGACGAAACTCCAACCTTAATTACTCCGTTTTCAGCCAATTTACACTGTTAGAATGCTAAATCTACAGTATTTGACCACTGCGAAAGTACATAGACGCCTTCAAAAAATGGAACCAGCTCTTGTGGTTTGATTTGAAAGAGTTCAGGAGAAATGCATGGCATTCAAAGGTATCACTTCTATTTTGAGAACCCTTTTTCGACCGCATATGAATTCATTCTGAAGTTTCACAAACCAGTCTACCTTCCTAAGTCTCTGCGCCGAGCTGTTTTTACTTTCACAAACATTGGTGGCAATACTTAGTAACAAAATTATAATGGGAATATGTCAAAATGAATATGTTTAGTTTCTATACAATCGTTGATAACAATGGACTTGATAGTATTGCAAAAACATTTCGTCATTCCGGACAGGAAGCTGTACTAGAAGTGCATGCATCCAAAATGGATTCACCATTTGTTGTTAGCACAATGTTTGTACCATAGAACCAGCACAAAAAATGAAGCTGGCTGCCCTACGCTGAATGTTGAAACCAGAGCGGATTCATCGTTTAGTATGGACAATATGTATCAATCGAAAATAAACAGCTTCATAGTAATTATGCTTTATCCCTGCTGGAGTCAATCCACATCGCAAAATAGCTGGAGAAAGCTTAGAATAGGGCTACAGTACTACGACACTTATATTCTTGACCTAACTAGAATTCGTATTCCATAAGCCAGATAGGCTCTAGAAATTGAGCTCTAGCTCTAGGCTTTAGCTTGGTAGCAGAAAAGCAGAGTTTAGGAAAACAGGGACAGAGACTAGGGTTTCAATTTCCCGTAGAACTTTGGGTGGGAATCTAGGAAGAATAATAGGTTCAAAAAGGCATAATAAGAATAGAGATATCAAAATTTTTGCTTGGAGCTACAGAAAGGGTTTTCAGAGATCCCAGTGATAGCATGTACCCCTATTCCCGAAGGAACAGAAATTTTTGCTTACTGTGCTTCAACTCGAAATTTTTTTTACTAAAACTTCAACTAAAATTAATTGTACTAAAATTTGTTTTTTAATTATTTTTCGTCTACTTTACAGATTTGTCAGAGTGATCGTCTGATTACCAACACTTATTGATAAATTACGTACATATTCGTTCCAACAAAGACAGAATAAATTTGTACGTAAAGTGTCTCATTCTTGGCTGATCCCGAATTCCAATTAATCTTTGATCGCAGCTCAAAATAATTCTAGAAATGCAGATGCTATTATTGGAATCCATATTTTTCTAGGCAGCATTCCGACATCTATGAATCCCCCTGGGACGTCATTCAAAATTCCATGAAATTTTTAAATTTCTCCTTGGTATGGGTGGATCTCCAGAATGGGCAAAGACGTCCCTTGGGCCTCTTGCTTCAGCCTTGCTCTTCTTCGATGCAGCAGGAACTGCTTAACTGCATTAAAGTTATTAGCAGGCCTAGTTATGGCAAATCAAGGCCGCTCGACCCTTTGGCCCAAATATGAGTCAAAAAGGCCTGGCGATACGATCCACCCCAAAACGGACAGTTTTTATGCTACGTACTTGCCCTAAAGACGCCCCTCGCCTTGGTGGTTTCCTCGCTGCAAAGGCGATATTTCCGCATGAACGGTAACAAGGGCAGTAATTCGCTCTGTGTCCCGATATTTAATCGAGACAAGGCGATGTCTACGCTCCAAAACAAGTACCCATAAAAACAAATTTTAGAAACATACAAAGGCATTTCACCATTTCCACCGACAAAAAAGGCGAGGAAGATCGTACATAAGCCCTAGTAGTAATAGATGAAATTTACCAGGATCGTGGGTGATGACATCTCTCTAGGAAGCTTCTCGGTCATGAAGAACAAGAAAATACCCCGTACAGTTAGAAAGGTTCTTTTGCAAAATCGCCACCTTGGCAGAAATTCACATACAACGTGCAGCCGAGACCTAACAAAATTAGGCGGAGCACTCCACAATGGGCGTGGCTTCTCACACTGATCGATTTCAGCCCACTTCACTTAATTAATTCGGGCGTTTTAGGAATTCATAAATATCTTAGCTAATTCGAGCGTTTTAGGAATTCATAAATGTCCAGACCCCGGCTATTTCACGGCCCAATCGAAGCCTCTCGTGGGCATTTTTTGCCATACATAGGAAATCCTGACAGGGCACGCCTGCGAGTGTAGACAACAACTTGCGTCAACGCCCAAGCGGATCAACGACCATCCTCTTGACGGCGGCGAAATCCGATACCCTGCCGTCGTGTGTCAAACAACGAAGTGGACGGAGGTGAGAAGTCGAACAAAAAAAGCGTTTACAACCTCTAAAAACTTTTGCTCTTTCTAAAGACCATTTTCTTACGTATTGCACTTTCGCAATGGGATTTGGAGAGGTGCCATGTCAATAGCGGAACTCTGACGCCACCCACTCCCGGATGACGCCAATGTCCTACATCGGGACACTGCACTTCTCCTAAATGACGTATTTCAGAGTCGTCGTGGTTCAGGAAACGTTGCCCTGCCGTCGAGTTCGATACATTAACTTCCCAATTGGAACGCTTTGCTTGCCATGTCCGCTAACAGTACTCCACCACATTACGTAGAACAAGCTGTCCTCTTCCTCAATCTGCGACTAACCCATCACCGAATAGTATAGCTGTGAACTCCGTACATCGAATCAGCTCATGCGAATGAATAATCGGCTATGATCGATTTCTATGGAGTGCCATAATCGCTACAAATCCTTTACACGCTATTGGAATAATGCCGAAGCTAAGCCGGCCGCTCCCTGCTCTTCAAGTCTGCTGTGATTGATGGATGGGTCTAGGAAGAGTAAGCATTCATCAGCCAAAGATAGAAGCCAGTCTAGCGCGAGGCATCTACTCTGACCACCTTGCAATCTCAGAATCGCGATTGCCCAAAATTGTTAATTCTTCGAGGTTTTGAAGGTATATTGTACTCCTGAACGTCATAGTACGAAGCGACTGTGAGGTCGTGTCCAAGATTTTGGGTTATCCATTGTCACGGTGACAGAAGCTTCGATTAAAACTGTTATAGACAGAAATCAGAAATGTCCCCCTACGTTCCCCGATGAACACGGGCGGTAGTAAACGTGGCTTCTAAAAGGAGCACCAGCCAATCGATGTGTATGACGACAGCTCTAGAAAGTGCAGCTGTGCAGTGGGCTTCTGAATATTCACATCCTTCAAACACAGAGATACGATGTTGTCTGGCGAATATTCTGGCACTATTCGATCCATTCTCCGATTTACGCCACGAACTCGACGTCCGACTAGAACTGTTGCAGCATTTGGAAGCGAATTTGACCTGACTCGACTCGAGATTCGACCCGGAATAAGCAAAGGGTTCGGTGAAGTGTTTAGGTAATGCATCCTACTTGTCTTAGAGATAGCCAGTCCCTTGCAAACAATGGTTGTGCACATCCGGCGAAAGACGGTCACAAGTAGGACTTTTTGATTGTTCACAGAACGAAACCGGCCAAGGAGAAGCGACTATAAACGAGGTAGGCGACAACCTCCAGGAAGGAATGCCGTGCCTGCTCCAGCTACGATCACGACAAAAAAGAAGACCTGTCTACGTGGAAATCGCTACAAATGGCCTCCACTCGTTTCTTCAGGTGGTCGTAGCCGCTGCTGAGCGGTCGTTAGCTAGCGCTTCATGACTATAATCATATACTGGGTCGCTAATAACTCGTTTTGACTTCACAAAGGCCCTTCACAAAGTGGGAGTAGGCAGAACGACTTCACGACTACCACCTTTTGAAATAATGGTCATCCCAATTGATCTTTCGAGCTGCCTGACTTGATGGCTCCGCTCCGAAAACAGCATATATTCGACTTCTGTTCCGAAAACTATAAACGACCGAAGGATTCAGGCTGTAGGGTTATTATAGAACGAAAAAAGTAAAGCGAAGGCATCAGACACCATACACACGAAGTGCCATGAACCCATCTCATAATATGGGACATGGAAACGATTGGAAGGTCTTATTTTGTATTAGGGGACGAGAAAACAAGCTCATCCCGTTCTTATGTGCCACTATCAGTCCTGTCCCTTCATGCGTGGAGATTAGGTAGCGCTAGACTGATCATCTACGCATGAGCGAATATAAATAGAAACAAAACCCTGCGGATCCATGCGCCCACATCCGAATGGGTGGCCGTTCGCCCTTCGTAGTCGCTACCCAAATACCCAAATGGGAATCGAATTGATTGTGAACCAAATGTCCTTAAGAATGTTTTGTTTTTCCTGTTCCTCTCGTATCCACTACGATAAAGACTTAACCTGGAGCAGGATTGAACCCGTAACTGAACTACGAGAGCAGTGCCTTGACACGGTGAGCTTTGAAACAGCACGCATGAAGTGGATCGTACAGAAAAGTCATGTACGAAACCATGGGAAGATGAAAGGTGAATATAAGTAGAAAAAGGGTACTGTAAATCGAATTGATAGGCATTAACGGCTTCCCTTCCAGTGATTCCATTAATGCTCCAATGCCATGGAAACGTCGTTTTCAGGAAATCAGCACTTTACAACTAATTACATTACGTCTAGGTGAGAGTATAGTAGTGTAAAATGAACAATATCTTTTTAGGACACATTATCAGCTCAGGGGATAAGACGAAAGGTAATTAAAAGGAAGAAGTGGTAAACAACGTTGTTTACCAATGATTTTCAAAAGAGCAGAGGTGTGAAAGTAAAATGCGGTAGTGGAAAAGGGCTCCGTAAAAAGAGAGTTCATCTAACAAAAAGTTTGTTTTCTCTACAGTTCATTTACATTTATTTATTTACTTATTCATTTATTTTTCATCAAAGCTATTTGTTAATATAGTTACTCTACTGCCCATATTATTGGCTACTGTTATTCATGTCTTCATTAGTTTTAGTATAGTTTCGTATATAAATATTCTATTATCCGAACGAAAACTCGCTGCTGGAGCAGTGGCCAAATAAATAAGGAAATAAATGAATAAATAACGAAATAAACAGACAAATAATAGTGAATACCAGATAGCACGTGGATTGATCTGATGTTGTTTGTCTTTCTTTTGTTTTCCTCCAGACAATAAGGAAACTTAATTGTTTTTCGGAGTACCCAATAAGTAACCAGATAGTAAACATCGTCTTCAGCTGGTCCAATTTTTTTCAGGGCTTATTCGCCAGGAAGACAGAGCTAAAGTGAAGCATTTCCTAGAGGTCGAATCAAAAATGCTTAAAACTGATGTCCTTTGAACTTCTAAAGCAGTGGTGAAAACGAGTTAAAGGTAAGCATTACTCAAAAGCTACAGAAAGAAAATGAAGTTGGTTCACAGGTTGTTCACGGCTGTGGAATTCAGTGTCATGATTTTTCCCCAGATTCTACCTTACTTGATGTCATGTCCCATATGTAAAGGTCGGCCTGAAGGAGGTTACTTACCCTATTCCCAACACCCTTCTAATTATTTAAACTTGCAACTTTACTACAATATTCCTATCATTACCATTCATCTAGGCCTGAATCTGACCTACTAGAAACTTCTTTTAGGCTGCGAATCCGTTCGTGTCAGATGAATTCATTAGCATAAATAAAAGCGAATGTGGCGTGACACAAGAAGAAGCTGTGTTCCACGGAAAGGAGTACTGAAGTAGTACGGAAAGGAGTAGTAGAATTGAANTAGAAACTTCTTTTAGGCTGCGAATCCGTTCGTGTCAGATGAATTCATTAGCATAAATAGAAGCGAATGTGGCGTGACACAAGAAGAAGTTGTGTTCCACGGAAAGGAGTACGAATTGAAGGACACGTGCTTATGGGTAAGAGTTTGAATAAGTAGTCCTGAACAGGTGAGCCTATTGTCCCCATGTCGTCAAGAATAGCTTGTGCTGGAACTTACTGAAAATCTACTTGAAAGCTAAAGTCCAGCAGTTCTAAAAGTGCAGTACTCAAAAATAGTTGGCGAGCAACACCCCAAGTCGTAGGTGGTCCATGTTATAGCGTATGCCTCCTACGGGTTCCATGACATACTCAGGAAACCTTTTCGTTCAAAAAAAGGCCAGGATAAGGCGATGTTGAGAAAGCTACCGTTCAAATCAATAAATCGATTGAATGGGTTGAACATGGAGACTACATTTCAAAGGAAGGAAACAAGAACAGGAGAAAAAAAGTTGATGAGGCACTTATGCTTGAGCTTCTTTATCTTGGAAGAGACGAAGGTTCGCAAATCGGTATGCCCTGTGAGATTAAGCCATGCACTGGACATCGGCTGTGAAATTTTGTATTTTGATTGTACAGCGATAGTAGACCAATATAGCCTCAGCCGAACCAGCTTAGGTTCGAACTAGGGCGAGATGCTTGAGCAACTCCAGATATAGACAAAGAATCGAACTGACGATAGGAGGCTATAATGATGGCCGAAGCCCCTCAGCTTTCAAAGATGTAAAACAGAAAAAATGGCTCGGAGCGAATCGAACTGGGCAACGAATACGGACGCCTGTTCTCTGAGGCGCCTCATAAGTCACTGCAGCGATGGATTGGTGCCGCTTCTACGTCAGAGAACATTCGATGCCGGCTCGTTTGACGCCCACTTGACCGCCATTTCAGAAAAAAACCTCAAACAAAACCCCGAAGCAGATGGGGTATACGGTAATCGGGAACTTAAGATTGATGGGATGTAGATGAAACAGTGAGAAATCGAAGATATAATTGCTTTAACGTGATAGGGTAAGAGTAGTCAACGTAAGCGACGACGTTCCCGATAGACTGCCGTGGATGGGCGGAGCTTGAGGCGAACACGATGGGAGGGGCGAATGAGGCGAAGAAGCAAAAGTGCATCGCTCCGGCATTGACGATGGCCCGAACGTGACGCTGAAGATAATTTGTAGGATTCCCGGAACAAAAAAGGCTTTCTTAGAGTTCGCCTTACGCAGACGACTTCCTGTCGAATGGGAATAGAAGCCGAGCAGACAATTCAAGTAGCAGTCGGGTAAAACAAAGTTGGAAAGGACTTTTTGAGTGTTCCAGCAAATTATGGCGAGCCCAGAGCTCCTTAATAGCTTTTGCAGCTTGAGCAAAATTAAGCTGAGGATAAGCTCGGCTATCGCTATCTGTTCCCCTATGCTCCATGGCGAGAAGGGGCGCCTGAGCGTAGGGAAGCTACCAACTGAGACGCTGCAAACGACGGTGGACCGCCAACAGACATATTTTTTTGATATTAAGATGATCCTAGTAGATAAAGAGATAGAAAACGACACAAAGCTTGAACAAGGGAAGGGAAGATGGACCAAGTTCCATGCCGGAGAGGGCCCCCTACCCACCTCATATTGTAAAGTTGTCAGTTCGATGGCAGTGCTGGAACTGGAGGCCGGTGATTGTTATGCCACAAAAAAGGGGCCGCTTATGGAAAAAAGTTTCCGGCAACGTTGGAAAAGTTCAACTGAATGCCGCTACGATAAAAAAGTTCCACAAAACTTCCTAGAGGCAACAGAAAGTCGACAGATTGACAAAGGTGGTGTCACCGGATAAGTAGATTATAAAAAATAGAACAAAAATGGAAAAATTGAAAAAATAGGAAGCTGGGCCTACAAATCCGTCCATATCCGTGTACCTCATAGACATGCTTCCCTTCCTTTCCAAATTGTTGTGAAAAGCAGAAAAAGCCGATTATACAACTTAAAGGGACCTAAAAAGGCTGCGACGTCCACTCCGATGTAACAGAGGGCTAGGCGACACACAAAACGAACAAAAACTCGCCATTTGTCACGAAGAATGGGGGTCTAGAATGGCTAAGCGACTAATTGACGCCAATTGTAGCCAATCAGTAGTGTACGTAGTATAGTCCTATTCATGTATGTATACATAGTAACAAATCTCCTGTAACACAAGTGTATGTTGCCACATGATGCCAGCTGATCACACATTGCCACAATAATTAAAAACCGTTACATTGGACTGAAAAAAGCAGAGCAGGTGTTCGTCTGGAATAGATTGCTCAGGGAAACTGCATCAACCGGGGAGGTTTTGTACTGACTCGAAACCAAGGTCTACCTAATGATACCCATCCGCAGGTAGACCTTGGTAAGGCTAACCTGAGATTCAAGGTGGCGACGGAGAGTGGCCACGTTCGCCAAAAAGCAAAAGGCCACTGACGTGCGTCGGTGGGGTCGATTTCTCGGTTAAGACTTTCCCTCGACTGAGTCCCGCTAAAAGCATTCAAAAAAGCGCTCTCAGTGTCTAACCTGCAACTGCAGAAGATGGTTAGGCTAGGAAAAAGTTGCTGAATATATCAAATTGGGTCGTAAGGTCCAGATAGGATAGCTAGGTTCGAATCATTGGTTGTATAACGTTTTAGACCTGCTAGATACATTATTATGAACTGAAAGCCCCAGTCCCTGTTCAGCTGACTAGACCGAATTGGGGCAACCGGAAAAAGCCAAAAAAGGAGCTAACTCTAGCAGTCCCCTCTGAAGCTCACCAACATGTCGTGACAGTCCTGACTACTGGTTTTGGGTAAATAATCTGTTTTCCTTCTATTTTTAGTTTTTTTTTTATTAGGAATCTTAAACTTTCAGGTGATTGCCAGGGCATAAGCGAAGAAGAGAGAGATATTACGGAGGCCTCTACAAAGCTTATTAGGTCCTAGGGGTTGTCTCCCCATCTTCATGAGTGCTAGTTAAGCTGTTAAGAGGCTTGCCGGGTCTTGATGCATATGCCCTTGTGCGTTCGTGCACTTGTTGGCATGTCACTTATCACTTCAATAACAAAAGGCTTACGATCTTCAGGCAGAAATAGTCACTCAAATAGCTAGCTAGAACGGTTCTTTCTTCACAGGACCCTTCACCGCATATTGGGTCGAACTTGAGGGAAGATTTCAGCGCAAAAGTGACGTTTTAGTTTTTGAAAATGGTTTCAGCATCAATCTGCAGCAGATGCCCCATAATTTCTTTGCGAGACATTTTTCATGTGGGGGGAAATGTAATACATCCTGAAGCAATGACGCATATTACAGCATGAAAATCGGCTATTTGTCTGAACACTGAGGAGATTAATGTATGAAAAGACCTAATGGCAGCAAAATCCAAATTTTCAGTTCAACAACGCCCACGGAATGGATCGGTGGCTAAGGGCGCTAGGTTGGCTGACTCATCGGTTCGACCCCTTCCCATACGGATAAATGGGGGAGAGACCACAAACCACAAGTATAGAGCAAAAAATTAGAGTGTTCTTTGATACTGAACCGAAGACACGGCGTAACCCAGAGATGTTGATCGTATTATCTTACTTAAGTGCATTATTACACTATCTTGACCGGGTGCTAATCTTTTTGCCAAAGATCAGCTCTCAATCTACGCACCATCGATCTGGATAATCCAGCAGCGGCAGAATCCGAGAGACTTCTAACATTGAGGAGATGGTGCAGCAAGAAGGGATACTCACACCTGAAACAAGTTCTGGATCGGAGCCCACCCTGAGCACACAAGCTTCCCTCCAACTAATTTGGCCCATGGGTTTTAAATCGATCTAGAAGGACGGAAAGACCGACTCAAATGTGCTGGCTTTCTCCCTCCTAGTGACATAAGCATTCAAATGTCTTTACAATAAAGAATGGCAACAGATAACGTGGCGCGTCCAGAATTACGGGGTAGCCGGGATCAGCGACGTCTCAGCGGGACGACTGGATGGGAATAATTGGCGATTGGATTTTTCGCAGCGATCAATCAATGATTGATAAATAATTTCTCACATGCAGGCAACCCTGCTCATAAACCACGCAAAATTACTGTCGGAAGCAGATGTTCCAGCCTGGATGCAGCCAAAAATTGCTGGAACAGAATCTCTAGCCAGCAAAGACAGCATATGGAGAAGTACCAGAATAGATCGATGCTCGGCTGTGCTCTTGGTTCAATAGAACACCGATTTCATGCACTGGACAGTAGAAGTTCTAGGCGTACTTCAATGGAGGAAGGCGTCCCTTAATGTTCGAGTAGGATCGTAGACTGTAACGGATCCCGTGGAGAAAATGGGCAGAATCCATGGATAGAGATGGTCAGTGAAGAAATCAAATGAGACACGGGCAGTGCAGGATGCAGCCGGCAGCAGTGCCGCCGTTGACGGCGTCAGCATCGTCTAACTGCCTGACGAATAGCTCTAGAGACCCCCATTCGTATCGATTCAGAAACATCGACGCCAACGCACGTATTCGGGGTGGTGCGGTTCAAAGACGAAGAATCTCGAACGACAACATCATTACAGAAGAAAGCGATGATGATGACTGAACGAAATGTTCATGAATGATCGATGATTGCCCTGGGACGAGTCTGAGCCATGCACCCATTGACTGTTGTACGACGTAAACGAGATTCGATAGAGTTCGGGCAATGTCTACCGGTGCGTACTGATGTTTTTGTTATGATCCCATCTTCAATTCATATTAGCAACCAGTCAGTCAAGGCTGGCAGTCAAGGCTGACTGGGAGCTATGATTGCTTTCCTTTCATGACCACATTGCATAACAGTCTCACGATTCCAATAGGCCGGTTTACACACGCACTTGTCACATTTCCTTTAGAAAAGTCGTTTTCCATATATGGAAATCGCCTTTTTTTCCTGTCTTTCTCCCAGGAATCAAGACTTTCTTTGAGTAATGCGATTGAAAAAAAAACAAGATTCATTTTAAAACTAATTGAAAGTCAAGGAAAGTATCGGGCCAGTAGAGGAAAATGGTGTGACGGGTCGATTAAAAAGTAATTTTTACTACTATCAAAATATATATAAATATTAAACGAATATGCAAAGATTTTCCCATGAATATACAACAATAAACATAGGGATATGATAATCGATAATTAAATAATCATAGATATAGTAAAAATAATATGATATTACTCAGTAATATGTATTATAAAGTATAGTTAACTCATTATTTGACGAAGGAATACTGATACTTCATTTTGCCCCAAATTTTTAACATAACACTTTGGCGTACTTTTTCATTTACAGTAATCCATAACTCTTCAGAGAATCTTGAAGACCTATGAATTACAGCATATTAGAAGTAATCATACTGTGTTATCTGTAACAGTTAATAATATGTGATATTCAAATGTAAAGATCAAAGGATAGAGTTTTAAGTGCTAATCAATCCAGTCTGAAGGGTGCGCCACAGCATTCGACGTCCACTCGGAATCGTAGAGGAGGTTTGAATGTGCATGTGGCCTATACAATGACTTGCGGTGGCCAGCCGATGTTCAAGCCCAGGTTTTTATCCTCCCATAGTCTGATGTCAAGTCTGGTGTCAACTGACCAAACCCGGAGGAGTGGACGGCCTAGTTAGCCCACGCGAGTAGGTGTCGTCCCGCGGTTCGATCCAGGGTCCATGCGTGCACGGTTGTGCATACTAGCCACTATGCCACCTCCGTGCAGATACCAGAAAATATGCAATAGCACGATGTGCAATAAAAATACAAATAATGTTGAATCGCTTGGGAGCTTTCATTCAAAATGTGGCCTGATTTTGTTTGCTTAATCCCATGTATATCGTGCAATAAACGCCAATATTGCTGTTATGTCGTCGTACCGATTAAAATAAATATTTGTATTGTTATGACGCAAAACATAGTGGAAATCAATAACCAGTCAATCTCCGCCCACAACATGAACCACTTGTTTGTCCAAAAGGACAACTGGGAAAGCAAGCCTATAAGTGACTTTGAAGGCGTGCTCCAATTTTAGCCTCCCCAAACTTCTTCGCTTCATATACTGGGAAGCAAGTCTATAAGTAACTTTGAAGGCGTGCACCATAGCCTCCCCAAACTCCTTCGCTTCATACTACTACACACAAATCAGATTACTTCAGTCTTAGGGCTTATATCATTCTAACAAATAAACTTTTGCCAGAATCCAAAAAATATTTTTATAGAGTTCAAACTAAAAAATCAATAGAATTTGAATTAATTGATTAATTAATTTTTTTTCTGTTCATTGTCACTTAAGACGTTGTGAGCAATCATGACAGTCCTGATTACTTGTTATAACCTTCGAAGCATCAACTTTCAGTTTGAACGGTCAAGCCAGGCATCCAGCCAACCAGCCAGTCGGCTTGCCCAAGAAGGTAGGCAAATCGGACAAAAGTAGTCTTCCCGTACGATTCAAAGGGCTTGGGCCGCCATTGTGGCGTGTTTGTATACCTGCTAGGCCGTTCTGTATTAAATTTCCATGTATAAGCCACAACTGGGCAGATGCGGTCAAACGTTTGATACCGGCAATTCGCAGTCAAATATTTACCTCAATACCAGTCTCGATTGACCTCAATTGAAGGCGAATGCAAGCTTATGCAAAAAAATAAATTCCTAAGTAAACAAACAGCATCAGCCACCGCAATAATATGAACCAAACAAAATTCCAGGGATGACGAAGCTTCAGCGGTTCTTCACATTATCATGTTCATGGTCAATGGATTGAGTCGAGTCAAGCATTGGGTTGAGCCATGCTCTCGGATACGTGGAAACCCTTGAAAGGATCGAATGGTGCCAAAAACTCGGTTACTTATGTATGTTGCCCTGTGCTTGATAATAACAATAAGGTAGTAAAATTGCTACTGGGAGCTACTGATCTGACCTCATGCTGGATCTCAGCATTGGGGCTACCGTAGTTTCACTGTGAGCCACCCTTGAGTGGAACTGAACCTGCCGTGGAACAATTCCAGCATACTCAGCAATGGGTAGCAAGGGTTGAAGTCCTGCTTTTTCGTCATATGGTGTGACATTACTATTGATTTCCTCCATTTATGATGTCATGATGACAAAAGCTCCTATTACCTCTTCTGAATTCCCATTTGCGAACAGCTATTCCTCCATTTCAACCAGAATCGCTCTCTCAGCAGGATTCACCGACCTAAAGCCGAAGTGCACAGTTGGCAGCAGGATTTCAAGGAATCGTAACTTTTCTAGAACCTGATCCTTCGGCTCTCGATGAGGACAACGAGCCATCAAGGAATTAACGAATTCAGATCAACAGTTTTTAGCTTCTAGGGCCTCATCTTTATCAATCTGAATAGTACATTCGTCCTCAGTTGAACGTAAAACGGCGAATGCCCTATGCAATGTGAATGCACGAAATCGAATCTGGCATGTGGGTGTTACTGGCTATGACCACGTGCGCTGGGATGAGAAAAGAAGTGATGCAAAATAGCGCCGAGGAAAGAAAAAAACTTCGGACTGCGTCAGTGCGCCCGCAAATGGCTTCATACAACATACCACAGAACACACAAAATGACGAAGACAGCAGACGTAGATGGGAAAGGGCGCTCATTAGTGGAGGATGATGAATGATGAATTTCAGAAATGTCCACGAAAACCATATGGACCACATGACGGTCTAAAAAAGCATGCCCATGCACAGGGCGGTTCCGAGCATTTCGTGAAAGGAGTGGAAAGCGGATACATGGCGCAATCGTTTTGTCTTTTCGGCAAGTAAGTGAACAGAATAACCTTTTCAAAGGTTAAATAGTTCCAAAGAATTTCTGCTATATGAGCTCAAAATTCATTATGCCGCTGTAATACCCCAAATTCTGGTTTAATTAAATCTTGCATTAATAATATTACTATGGCTATTCTTCACAATCAATATTTTGGTTAGGAGCAGCCAGACCGAAGAGCTGCTTATTGCGTCGACAGCATCTCTAAAGTGGAAGAAGCACCTCAGACACGACTAACTAGTAACAGATTGAATCAATAAAC
>UZAF01018142.1:15661-36508 GCA_900617895.1 Haemonchus placei | reverse complement strand
AGTTTTGGGGCTCGACAGCGTTCTTCCTGTTATCCATGGGGGCACTGGGTATTCCTAGGGTATTTTATCGTGAACTGTGCCTTTAAGGTGCAGAGTACATTTCGAAGTCTCGTCATGATGCAGCGCAGATAACCTCTATAAGCCTTTTCTTGTGATGTTCCCACACGAAGTAACTCGGTGGGGGTAAAGTCGGTTCTTTGGCGAGGCCTGAGCCTTCAAGCTATAATGCGGTGACCGGAGGTTCATGGCTCACACGAGTGCAATGGCCTAATCGCTGGAACCAAGTCTTCTTAGTTTCCTCCCTACTTGGTTCACCTTAGAAGGGTTTCAATCATTGCATAGCACAGCATGATACTGTATAGTTACTTTCTGGACGCTGTGTACTATATTTCATTGCTTGATCAAATTGATTTGCTTCGTTCAGGTAAGCATTGATGTCCCACGAGGCTGCACTACGAAGCATACAGCAACGAGCGCGTCGGCTCCACTAGCTGCCGCCATGATAGCGCTTGCATTGGAGGCGAAGTAAATCATTCCTTAACAATGGGGCGTATGCAGAACGTCCTGAGAGTGTGATGGCGCTTCGGAAAAGTGATTAAAGAACGCGAGCCTCCAAATATCTTTTACGGCAAGGGAAGGGAAAATAATGTTAGAGTTAAGGCTCAGCAGGTGTTGGCGATGACATGTCGTTAGACTACATGTTTCTATCTCATCGCGAGTTTAGAGGAAAACGACTTTTAGTTATCATGCTCAAGATGGGTGATGATGGAGATGACGCTAAATCACTGGAGGGGGGGGGGGGGGGGGTAGCACACCTTACAGTAGGATTATAGCAGCCATGAAGTACATATCCTTCTTAGGGCTCGTTCTTTTCGCAAGAGCCGCTTCTCTCTAAGCCTTCGATGCGATAATCCGTCAGTTGTCTAGTATAGTCTGACGCTCTGAAAAAGCCGTTTGGAGGTTTGCTCCATTGTCACATCTAGAGGCGTTCTGCTTACTGCATAATGTTATTTCTGCTATTCTGTATTGTTATTATTGTTTGTTTAAGCCCCGATCTCACGTGGCGCGATGTACAACACATAGTTCTTCGAACAGCCAATCCGACGCCGCTTCTGGGTAATCCCGGCTGGTCACGAAATGGTGTAGGAAGAATGATCAGCAACAAGTGGGTAGTATTTATGTTACTTTGATGTTACATTAACTGCTTTATAAGTTGTCAAATGGTAGTAAAGAGGCTGGAGCGAGCCGCTGCTAATAAAAGGTTTCCCTAGATTCGGCTACGGCCTCATGGATGGAGGTGCCCTCGTGAAGTTGGCCAAAATATGGAGGACCGTTCCTGAACAACATATCTGTACATATCCATATAAGGGGTACGCCTTCACAATACTATCTTTTGAAGCCAAGACGATGGCTTTTTCAGCTCTCATCAATTACGAGGTGATTTTCGGATGAATTTCACGTTAGAAGTGAACGGTTGCGAGTCTGGAACGGAAATTTTCTACCTCGAACATGTTCATGTGCGTACAACGGGTGAGCACCTTATTCATGTAATCCATCACTTAGTTTGAGTTTTTTCGGTGTCGATTTCAGCGCAATTCCAAAAAAGAGGTTCTTTGAAGTTAACGCTTCACTCACCATCTGGAACGAGATCGGTGCTTCTGCCTCCCAGACCTAAGGTTCGTCACTTTTCTGTCGAAAACTGGATGATGCAAGCTAATAGTATGGAAATTACATGCATTCGCTGTAGAGATGAAATGATTTTGCTTGCAAATCCTGTCCTTGCTGATTCCTTTTCGCTATCGAGAAGCAAAAAACCATCATTGCAGGATACTAGCTCTAGAGGGTTCCGTAATTGGCCCTTCTTATCGGTGCAGCAATGGGGTGAGGACCCCCATGGGACATGGATTCTTGAGATCGAGAGCGTCTCCATTGACCAATTGGCCTCCGGTGATTTTCAGTCTACCTTATGCTTTTTCCTCGTATCTAAAACATCGTTACCATAACCCAAATTTCCCAACCTCAGGCACTTTTCGTGGATGGGAATTAGTTTTGTATGGTACAGCAGAGCCGGCTCAACAAGGGGATGCAGTTCATCGACGACATCAATCTAAGATATATAAGGCGAAGTTTTCTTGGCGAAGTGAGCCCAAGGTTGGATGGTTGGTTTATCTATAGTTCCTCTCCGTTAAGAAGATTGATTAATATGATAGGCTCTACCTGAGCAAAAGGATTTAGTTTTATCATTAGTGAAAAGTGATCATTGTGTTTATTTAAACTAAATGAGATAGATTTGAGATTTTTACCTCTTTGTGGTTCTTAGTTCTCCTTCGGGTATATTTGTTTGCTTGCGTTTTCTGGCATCGGTTGCTCTGCCTGGCCCAGACCACAAATAGGGCGAAAATTTTATAACACTCATCTGAGATAAGGGCGCACAATGAGAGAAGGAACCATTCGAGCTGGAATTATGGCTTTTGATTTCGAAAAACACGGTACATTCGATGAATATCAATAGTCGGTGGTTGGGAATATTCCTTCAATGGTAGTCCCGGAGAGCACAAGAGAAGTTTGACTACCTGTAGCTGTGAGCTTCATTCTATTTGGGAGAATGATGTATGGATCTGCAAGTATGACAACGTCAAGCACAGCGTAACGCTTCTACAACAAGTCGTCATGCTCCAAATGATTTCTTTTGCACCAAAGAAGCGCAATTTATCCCACACCAGACGTACCAGACGAGTCTGGTACCAACCAACCGGCTCCGGAGGGACGAATGTTTTGGCTAGCCTAGGCGAATATCGATCCAGGACTCGAACTGTGACCATGCGTGTGGGATAGTGTGCCGCTTGCCACCACACTACCTCTGCCCAAAGCGTATGCCATACCCATAGCAAAGGGTTGCTGGAAAAAGTATGTCGTGAGAAGCGCGTACGCGGATTACATCGCGAGAGTATTGCCTAGCGTGTCCCTTGATGATACCTTTTCTTTGATCACCCTTTCGTATATCATGTTATCGTTTTTTACTCCGTCCACTAACCTGAACGCATTGTAGCAGGAATTGATTTCGGTGCATTTCCCACGTCCTCGTTACTTTTACCTTCAGTTGTATTTTGCAATGTTCTAAAGAAGGGGCTAAATTAGGTGGAGAATGATCATTCAATATGTTTAGCCTCCAACATCGAAGCCTAGTCTTATTCAAAAAGATTCCATTGCGGTTACAACATCAGAAGGTGCGTAGTAGAAAAGTCATAGAACATATTAATGTCTGTGTTACTACTATTATCCAAACATTACAGGGTATAGCGACGAAAAAGCGAAAGAAGAGGAGATAACATCGGTGAGTCGTCCAGTGTCAACTATCCAGGAGGTAACTCAACAACCAATCCTTGCTCACAAGAAACAGCCATTCACGAAGCGCCCTCCCTCCTCTGTAAACCGATCCATATGCATTCTTTGTATAATATTTTCGTGTGTCTTTCATTTAATCATCATGTCTCTTAGCATTTACGGGTGAACTATTGTCTGTTGTTTAATATTAAAATAAAATTTAATGTCCTCACAGTGCAATGCCCAGAGGCGGAGCACGATCCGCTGTACGCGCTAGTTACTTAAGCAGCCTGTCATAAGTTTCCTCTTGTTTCTGTGCTCTAGCCTCTTCAGAAATTTCAGGTGAAATTTGTATGGAAATAGTGTTGGTTGGGACAACGGGATGGATGTGATGATAGCTTCATGCAGAAGTTCTTATGGTGCAGAAGTTATTAAGGGGGAAGAGATGACGAATGGAATACTGTCTCGGTGAGAGAGCGCAGGCGGACGTGGGAATGAGTGCCTCGCCCTACCACAGGAACGAAAGGTAAGTGTGGGAGCCGGGATTACCAAGATTTAGTGGTCAAATAAAACGCTTTGGGCACACTTCATGGGCAACGTTTCCCAGTATTGCAAACTTTTTACCCGCTGGGAAGGGCAAAAGCCGGGTTCTCTCCATCCTCTCCCAACTACATTTTCGCCGATAAGTTTTTATGATCATATATGGTGTTGAATTATTCGGTCAAGCTGACTTAGTAAGAAACCCTGAGAAATTTGCAATGAAGGGAGAGCACCGGTTGTGGTTGCTCATCCATCTACCGCAGAATCGACCGAAAATCTCTGGCGAAATTTGAAAGTAAAGAATATGCCATCGCCGAAAGATTCAAGAAGAAGAAACCAATGTTTGCAAGAAAAAAATGTTATTACGGACACATCTTTTTTCGAGTATCATTTATGATATTTTCTCGATTTATAACTTAGTTCTACCCGCCAAACGTGCTCCTTTTATCTTTCACTCAATAATCTCTGGATTGCCAATTGTCGTAGCTTATTGCAAGAGTGCAAGCTCAATAAGTAGAAAATTCTCATCGCAACAGTAGCATCGCTAAATAATTGCTAATGTGACGTCTTCTTACTGTAGGAGGTGTACTGCCCGTGACATCCCGTGTACGTGTTACTTGACGGCTCCGAACATAATTTGAATAAGATTGCGCTTGTACAAACTTAGCGCAACCTCTCTTTATCTGTTTCATAGATACTTTTATTCATTCCTCTCCTTCGAATCGAAGCAATTTAGTATGCCGTACGGATGCTTTGTAGCGCGAATTCATTGCAGTCGATATAGTGCCAAAGACGCTGTGAATGTATTTCATATGCAATAGTATCCCTTGAAAAACTTTGTAAAATTCGTCAAATAACATAAAAACTACTGGAAACAGTGAAGATTTAATTCGAATCTTTGGCATAGGCAAGGACTTATTGTGACCCTGTGAATTGTGAACGCGTTTATTCATTGGAAGGATCTGCGAAAGCAAGGTTTGTATAGTAAACTAGCTCTTAGTCATTTGTGTTAGTAAAGAGTGGCTCGTTCGTTCATACTTGC
Source organism: Haemonchus placei (assembly GCA_900617895.1). NCBI lineage: Eukaryota > Metazoa > Nematoda > Chromadorea > Rhabditida > Trichostrongylidae > Haemonchus > Haemonchus placei. Next base: position 31,602 of record UZAF01018142.1, on the reverse strand, counting down.
CTACCCTTTTACATGTAACATAGAAGTTCATCTAATAGGGGATTGGGTGTTCATCGAGTTCGATATTCTCTTTATTCAAAACCAGTAACTTGACTTTTCGTGTGATTGTTTTCATGTTTTCCGGTTCCAGGCTTGCTGGTCTGAATAGCCGTCCATAAAACTTTTTGAGATTCTGATTAGAAAAGCGATGTAGAATATCCGCATGTGTTAGGCGCACACACTTAAGAGAAGCTCTGAAACACCTTGGTTCGATAGTAGTAACATCTCTGTTACAGTAGTCTTGTAGCGTATGAACCGGAAACTTATTCTTCTGTAGGCTTGTATGCAGAAATTTACCTCTACCTTGAAAACGCCCGTCCTCACATCGCAAAGGCAAGCTGGAGAAGAACAGATGGCTGATGATCGCCCAGCCCCCTACAGCCCTGACCACGCTCCTTCCGACTACTGGCTGCTCAGCCACCTGCAGCGCTCTCTGGACGAAAAAAAATATGAAAGGATGTGATCAGAAAGGCACTCTACGATTCTTCAAGACCCAGCCCCCGTCCTTCTGGGAGGAGGGCATCGACGAGCTGCCTGAGCGTTGGCGTCGAGTAGTGGATGGGACGGTGCATACCTCTAATCTTCAGGTTGGTTCGCTATTGAGATATTTACAAAAATGTCGTCTGAAAAATAATCTCACATATAAGGGATTGTTAACCGCTTTTTCCGCTATTGGGGTCATTCCCTACTCGTTTTCCCTTTTTCCTGGTCCATGGTTTAACCATGATAGGTCTATGAGATACATCAAACAATACCTGATCCTGACATTATCTTTGGATGTTATTTCAAGCGCGCCTACCTCAAAAGAGCGTGGTATTTCGTATCGAGATTATACTAGGGTTTCCTTGATAGTGGAGAAAGATAAGTCGGCCCAAATTGATTATCATGTAGTTAGGGTGCTATTGAGTTTGAGAGTTGGAAGAAGGCGATTTGCTATGCTTTCCCCTGAAATGGTCCAGTTTTCGTAATTTTTAAGCCCTTCATCATTCTTAGCATTGCGAACTTGCGTTTCAGATGTATGAACTGAAGTTTTCTTGGAGAACAACTTCTCGTGCATGTGGCTCTGTGGCGCCACCGAATGGATTATTATGCTGATATATAGGCGTTGGGACAAGAACCTCGCTGTGAGTTACTCATTGATTCATTGATTGTGATATCATCATCCTTCATTGGAAAGTATATTGGTTGCAAATCAGAAGCAACCCTTAAGCATTAGGTAGTTTAATAGGTGGATCGGACGCAGAGTAACATTCAGACGTTCTCAATTATTTTCGCTCCTTATGTGAATAACGAGAGGTTTGTGTTTGTCGGGTGGGGTCGTGAAGAACGTGTTACTCAACGGGACCCTTCAATTTTCGTTATCCTCATGCAACTCAAAATCGCAATTGTATTTTTTTTTTTNTTTTTTTTTTTGAAAATTGTGCGCAAGCGGTAGCATTGGTATAACCCGTGTCATTCTTCGCTTCTTTAAGTCCAGAAGAACACACTAGGATCACTCAAATTCTGAAACAGTTTGAACGCTGGGTGCTATTTTTTCGAGAAATTTACATTTTGGAATTCTCTGACTTATTTCAGCTACTGTAACGCGCCATCGCATCGCTATAATAGCCGTATCCAAGAGACCACATTGTGGAGTCAAAAGCTGATGAGGGTGAGAGTTGCACGAAGCTAAACATGGTTCAGAAGCTCATATTTTTGCTCAAGAGAATCTTATCTGATGACTACCACTCGTGATTTTTGTGAGGATCTTTTTTTTGAATTTGTAGATTCATGTTTTGAAAGGCTATTGGGGTTCCATCGATCAGGCGGTGCTGCTGTGATTTTTCGCTGTATTGAAGGATTTCTTCCTTTTTCCAGCTAGTATTCCCGGAACGTTTTTACTTTGGAATTCTGTTCGATTACGCAGTGAAACTAATGTCTAGGGAGCGAATCATAGCTGTATATGTAGTAGAAAGTTGTTATTGGTGATGTTCGCAGTCAGAGACTAGTTAGTATTTGCATACTACTGTTGACTTCTCCTCTCTAAACATACACATACACGGCAATGTTTTTATCACGTGACTAGTTTCTAATCGGCTCAACGTACCTTCTTTATCACTGCCAAATCATGCTCTTCCAATGTCGATTATGGTTTTTTGTTTTTGGGTTATCGTTTTCCTCGGTCTCTTTTCACTGGTTATTTTTGGAAAAGATAGGCATTTGTTTTTGGCTTTACATGGTGCTATGCAGTATCTGCTGACCAGACAATGTATACACATAGCAGTTACGATGTTTGCTTAGAGTTCTTCCAGCCAATATGTATATTGATGTCAACATAGCACACTTCATAATAATGTAAGGTATTTTTTTTTAATAAATCTGTAGAATCTTCAATGATCTGATTTTGCCCAAATGTCGATTCATTTGAAGTACCAATTTTTGGCTTTTGTTCTCATCATCAAATCGCTATCACTACTGAAGTCCGCAATTTTCACTGACGTATCGTCTTTATGTCTTCAAATTCTGCTTAACGGATCGTGCCGTAGGCTGCTGCTCGCTGTATGTATCCATTCGCTGTTTTCCTCTTGGTTTTCGATGGTATTCAATATGTAGTAGTCCCTGTGGACTCACACCGAATATCTTTAACGTTTTCCACGATTTAGGTCCAATTTGGCCTTTGAGTCTATCCTCGTCACACTTCTGTAATATTCATTTTGTGAGAGAAGGACTATTGGAAAAGTCTTGTATCGATAAAATCAGGCCAATACAAATCGTTTCAAGCACGAAATGCTCATTACTGCGGTCCCGGGTCAAGTAGAATGTGTTATGTATAGCTCAATAGCTGGTAAACTTCAACTGCTTTAATCCCTTTATTTAAGGGATCCGATTTTCTCCCTATACATTATCAAAAGGGTTAAGAATACATCTTGCTAGTAAAGATGTCGAGCGAGTTAGCGAGCGAAAGGTGGGTCAAGAGTACAGGAAGCCTGGTATTATTGTAATTTGCAGTAGCATGGAATGGGCTTTGGGAGGCTTGCAGCTAGGGTTTGAAGCGTTGACAGTCGGTTATGTATAGGCTTAGCTGAGCTCATGCAAGTTGACTCCATCTTCATTCCAATAGTCATCAATCGTGAAAGGTTGCAGAACCCGACCACCAAGGTCGAGGAATCGATCTGCCGACCGTTGATGACCACCAAAACCATGTGGTCATGGACTGTGCTCGTCCTTGCTACATTGTGTAGGAGATCAAGTGGATTGCTCGTTTTTGTCATTTTCTGCGTCTAAAAACATTTTTCCAATTGCTCTCAGATAGTTTTTTCTACTAAAAAATTAAATTCTTTACTCTCTTCTTTTTAGTGTAATCAGCATAACAGCGTGGAGGGGTGTTGACGCTCCACATGTCGTCGCCAGAATCTCCTGATAACGCTCGACATCGAACTCTGAAGACGTTCCACTGGTCTCTCAAGGTCAGTTTACTATATCGATTAGATCAAAAGTTTTTTCGAATCAATTATCAAAGTCATCCGATAGTCAACTCGACCTGGCTCGAGTTCTCGCGTTGGCCTCTTTGCTTCAGCGTCATAGACCAAGTGTATCTTTTTCAAACTGTCTTGAACGGGAATTACTAGTGACACCTGGTTCGGCCGTTTATTTCTCGCTGCTCTGGGTGTAACGCGACCACGAAATGAATGTGTAAAAGTGGTACTTATCTCCTACACATCCTTTCAATTTCATTTTTTGTTGCTTTCTTGTCATATTTCTTGATTTGATTAGTTCGTTGCGAGCTCCTTTCGTTTAAGGATTTTTCCTATTCCCCCATAGCAAAATGAAGAGATCTAAATGTACAGTAATCGCCTAGTTTCCATCCACCATTCTGATGGCCCGAAGTCTTGGTTTTTTTGCGAATATAGGAAGAATCTGACATGTATACGCTTTCGAACGTTACCATGTTGTCGTAAAACCCTTTCCGTGTACCCTACTGCAATGAGCACCTTTAAGTGAACATTCCTACAATAAATCTTGGCAATTTGTGTTAACGGGGCGTGAATTTTCATAGAGATTGCCGAACATCAGTACTTATAGTGCACCACCTCATATCATCTCGTATTTCCACTTTTTGACATGTGACTGCCACACTGTTTTTAAGGTGATTTCGTCTGAGAATCGATGATAAGTTCCATCTCACGGTTCCCATTATCAATCAGACTCACTTTTTCTCTCGAAAACATATTAATAGATATGTTTTTCGCATGAAAGCCCAGTGTCTAGAACAAGGTTCATATGATTCAACTCTTTTTTTCGGCATAGTTTAGAAAATTATCCAGTATGCCAGCAGTGCAGCGTTTTTGGTTCTGAGTCAATAAAACATACAGTAGTAACTTGCAACTTAGTGGTTTGATGACCTTTTTTTCGATTAGGTGACTTTTTCCTAAAACAGATATTGAAATTATGTCATACGATCGGTGTTTTCCTTACGTGTTCTTTGGTCGATCGACCTTTCGTTGACGGAGCCTCACTATTGCCAGTCATGTTCGGGTAATAAACCATTGTTATCATCCATGCTGATTCCGTTATTCGGACCTTTTTTGTGATCATAGTAAAGGGGCTAAGAATAAGTAATCTTTTTAATAAGGGTGGGGTCCTCCTATTGTAAGACAAAAAGGAAGTATCGATGAGCTAAATCAGGAAATGATGACAAAGTCATTATAAAATACGAGGTTCTTCCGATTCGGAAAACCTCTCCATCCAACCTGTAGAATCGTTTGGAAAAGGGTTGCGACTCAGCAACGTGCTAAGCAAACAAATACTGCCACAGTGCAGGTTTTTTCATCCTGCAGAGCTTATTACACTTATAATTTGATTCCTTTGAATGAATGGAACTTTTTCATCTTATGTGAGACTTTCGTACTATAAAACTATTCAATGAAGCAAGAGAATTGCCATTTATTTGCCTCGGTTTCAACTAAATTAATGCCCTTCTTGAGTAACCAGTTGGTGGTAATGCGAAAAACGAGATTCATCACATTAGCAAGTTCCTCGACATGTACATCAATCGTTATTTATGGGACAGCCGGCTGACCTTCGCGGCAGCCTTCCCCCAAAAATACGGCTAACTTCGGGAAAAAAAACTGCAATGTGATGTAACTATGTTAAATCTCTTATTTATAAAAGCTATTATGGTTTCTTAAGGTTTCTTATCGTCTCTCTCTAGGCACTTACTTGAAAGAAGGTTTTCAAGGTTAGCAAATGCAGCAGAAGAAGTTCAGAATATCTTCGTGTTAGAAGAGCTTGAAATATTTATTTTGTAAGTGAATATTTTACAACGACTTCTACCTTGCATGAGCGTTTCATGGGAATATGAATAGGAAATTAAGTACATGAACAACTTGATGATGTATTTACCCTTGTGCCAACCAGTTGTTAGATGGGTCTAACCACTGGAATTTGGTTGTGTTCCAGAACACTTATGTATGGTTCTGTATCGACAGGGATTGGGTTTCTTCTACCAATTGGCCCATAATTTCGAGTGGATCCTAGTCCAGTTTCCTAGGAAATGATATTTATCTTTCGTCAGATCGGTAGTTCTAATCTCTCGCGAGATCACTAAGTCTGATGTCTCTTCACAGTTTACTATGTGGCACAAAGTCTCTTGTAAGAGCTAAAAGCAAGCTCATACTGATTTGACATTTTTTTGATGTGATAATAGTGTATTCGAATGCTAATGTTTGCTCATAGCATGAACATATGCAGACTTTCATTTATAAGAAGAGATTTCCTCTATTAAACCTCTACAGTAAAACACCTTGGTAGCTTTGCAAGATTGTGAACGATGCTGATAGGCTTGATGGAGAAATCAAAGTAATCTTTTAAGAACGCGAACATTCCCTTCTACGAAAGGCTTATGGTTATGCACCTACCTCCCGGGTGGTTGCCTTGTTGCCTACCTAAGATTTAGTGCAAGTTGTGGTTATACTTACACTTCTTTATATTTATTCTACACTCTCTTGTATATCTTTTGAAATATGAACTATACCCGGTTGATGAAGCCACAATTGTTACCACGTTGTGGCTTGATCAACCAGGTATAGTTCATATTTCAAAAGATATACAAGAGAGTGAATTCGTTTCGATGATTCCCTGCGCAAACTATTAGTTTTCTTCTATTATCAGAAGTAATTACGTTTGAAAGAACTGTGATATCACGGGGACAGACTTTTCACAATCACAATTTTTTAGGGAAGCAGCAATTGCAGTGAATCCCTGAAAAATCTGCAACCAATCGTGCGAGTTGTGTTGTATTTTCAAGAAGGCGATAGAGAAGTTGCAGAATTCACGCAGGACCAGGTCAGTTGTGCTTACAGTCAGTTGCCGAAATCACTCTCGAGTAGACTTGAAGTGACATTAAAAGAATCTTAGAAGGGAGGTAATCTCAGCTGCCAAACAAATTGTCGAGTTTCTTTACATTTTCAGCGACTATCATGTGTTCTCCTCTGGGCAGCTCTATACTCTCACAAATCGGCCTTGTATTAAATTGTTTCGTTCTCGTTAATGATATAGTTGACTTTTCTCAATAGATCGAAAGTTTTCTCTTTTTTTCAAAAAAAAAAAAGAGGCACCCACATCTTCTTATAATCACTTGCCAACATTTGCATTTGTTCGTTAGTTGTTGAAAACAGTGTACTCCTAAAGTATTGAGCGAATTTGTGCCAAAACGTCAGCGTTAAATCTGATTGAAAAAGGAAAGAGGAAAATAGTTTCACTTTCAAATTCCCTGCCAATTGCGGGTTTTCTTTGAGCGCTTAGTTTCCGGTCTAATACAGGTGACTGTCCCGAAAAAGAGGATGTCGCCAGGATCGGACCTTACGAAGAAAAGTAGTGCAATTTGGCACTCCTGACCATAGTTCCATCTCTATCGGGAAGATTCATGCAGGAATAGCTCGGATCTGAATGACAGTTAAGCTCGTAGGATGATATCTACATGAATAGGTCAGATTATGTCTGATTTTGTTAATTGCTTGAACAGCCTCGGCAGTGAACCGAATTATCAGCTATCTGTCCATCGGTGCGGAAGCGCGCTTTCTATATCAGTAACTCATGCATGCTCAGCTCTAGTTTTCTGAATATCGGATAGTTTTGTTTCCAATTCCCTTATATTGGTTCATCATATAAGAAAAATGCCCGAAAAGTTTCTTGTCAGCAATTTCGCATACGTACATAAGAGGTAGAGGGCACTCAAGTCCTTTTTCTTTCAGTTGGAAGTGTTCTTGAATCAGCTGGGTACCGAACCAACTACCTCCAGCAGTTCCTAGTTCATGTTTTCAAGATCACCCAAAGGATCTTTTATCAAGTATAGTGTTTTCATTGTTGGCGGAGGTTTGTTGGCTTATGGCTCCGCGGAATCCCTCGCAAGTTCCGAAACGTTTTATAACAAAGCGGTGAGTTCGATTCATTTCTTTATGTGGTATTCCTATGTTATACATCCTAACTTATACTAGACTTTTTCTACAGTCTGAGAATGTTTTATGTAGAGTTTTACAGATTTCCTTATATGGAAATATATGACTGATTTCCAGGTAATACCACTAATTCATAGACACATTGATGGCGAAACTGCACATGATTGCGCTATTCGGTTCATTTCCTGGGGCCTTCTACCTCGTTTTAGCAATAGCCGAAAAGAATATCCAGAGCTGAATTGCGAAGTGAGGTTTTGTACATCAAACGTATGTCATAATAACCCAATCCTGCTCGGTGACTGCAAGCTGTGCAGATTTCGCTCACTTTCCGGCCATCACAGACCAGGTCTAAATGGTTGAGTTTTTATCAACCGATCGATTTCAGTTTCTTGGAAAACAGCTGAAAAATCCAATCGGGTTGGCAGCTGGCTTCGATAAGAACGGCCAGGCTATTCGTCCATTGGCTGAGTGGTCAGGTTTCGGTCTGATCGAAATTGGTACCGTTACCCCCATCCCACAACAGGGTAATCCACGTCCACGAGTATTTCGTCTTCTGGAAGACGAGGTAATTGGAACTATCAGCGAAAGTGAGTGCAGTATCGAATTTGAAGATGTTATCTGAATCTTTCAGGCTCTTATCAATCGATACGGTTTCAACAATGATGGGGTGGGTCGCGTTCAACAACGGGTGAAAGCTGCTCGAGACGATTGGAATGATAATCTTGCTATGTTCGGTGTGAATTTAGGCAAGAACAAGCTCTGTGATGAGGCCAGGTACATTGTTGAGTGAACTTTATTGATTGCCATGATCTTTCTTCTAACTTGAATTCGATTCAGATTAGATTACGAGATTGGTGTTAACTATTTTGCTGCATATAGTGATTATGTGGTCATCAATGTGTCTTCTCCTAACACTCCGGGTTTACGATCTATACAAAAGAAATCTGATTTACAAAATGTAGGTTTTCTGAACGACTATGTGTGATCATTGTTCTCTTCGTGAATGTTATGATTAAAATATTAGATTTGTTTCTTTTTTAAATTTTTTCCTATTTGTATCAATTGATTTCAGTTACTCGCTTATGTGAAACATGCCATTGATGTCATGGAATTGAATGTACGCCCAAAAGTGCTCCTCAAAATTGCTCCTGATCTCACAGAATGCGAAAAAAAGGATATCGCTCAGGTACGATGATCTGAACAGTAAATAGCCCTGATTAGCAAGATTCATGGTGATAGTCAATAGCGAGCATCTTTTTCCTATAGGTAGTTATGGATTCGAAATATGGTGTTGATGGTTTAATAGTTTCGAACACAACTATTGCTCGTCCGGATACTCTACGGAGTAAGAATAAAGATGAATCTGGTGGTCTCAGTGGAACGCCACTACGTGAGATGAGCACTGAATGTGTTCGAGATATGTACAGGTAACTCATTTGTCTTGACTATTACACCTTCTTTCAAAGTTTCCGAGGATGATCAATCGCGAGAGAAGTAAAAACTCTACGCCTTACAAGTTTTAGATTCACCAACGGACGAGTACCCATTGTAGGATGCGGCGGTGTTTCAAGCGGCGCCGATGCGTATGAGAAGATTCGAGCTGGGGCATCGGTTGTGCAGCTCTACTCAGCGCTAGCGTATCATGGATTTCCTGTTGTGGGAAAGGTAAGCTACTAGTACAACAATTATTCATATTCCAGGCGTAAAAAAGGAAAAAGTAGAGAAGATCCCTTACCTACGCAGATTCAGTCAACATACAGCTGTCGTTACCAACTGCGCTACTCTTGTTCTATATGAACTTGCTCATACTCACACTTGTACTTTGATTTGATGCCAACCTCAAATGAGGCCACGATTTCATGCTCTCGTTTTCTTTGATGGATATACCTAACTAGCCGATGAGGTGAAATCGATTGGTACCCAAATCTTCTCGCGGTTTCTAAAAGTCCTTTTTAGTCCGAAGAAGTACTACGTCATGCTCCTTCTGAATTATGACTTATGCTCGCCTTGCGATCATACTGTACATTCGAGTGGGATCCCCATCACCATTACGCTCTTCCCATCGTCGTTATTTCCTGTTTTTATCTGTTACAGGCGAAGCATTTTCCAGGGAATAGCTCTGAAATGTCTGAGAAACTACAACGGGCGCTTTTTAAAGATGTCTTTTTCGTCGATTCAATTTGCATTGCTCTACTATTTTCAGATAAAGCGTGAGCTAGCGGAATTACTGAGACGAGACGGCTACACAAACATTAGTCAAGCGGTAGGTGCTGATCATAGGATATGATAGAGATTACTCATTCATCATGCTGCCATATCATTCCACGTTTCACTTTGTCATTTACTTGCTCACAAAGAAATTAAAATACTTACTATGAAATATATGCATAACGGACAATATGAAATTGCTCACATGTTTGGTGCGACTGTAATATCTGAATTTGGCATGTTCCTGAGAAGACGTACGATTTGGTGCATGAAACGTGCAAAGAGATAGTCAAAGTAGGCTGATGGTAACAGTTAATTAAACTCGACCTAGTACTTTTTACTTCTCTGGGCAATTGAGCCTCGGACTGGACTCGAACCCTCGCCTTCTTAAGGGCTTTTATGTCATCGCTTTCTGATCATTGAAAGTGATTCTGCTTTGTTGTCAGCCATCTCAAAAATCAGTTTATTTTGAAATGAACGCAGAATTTGTCGGTAGAAACGTTTCTGCAGTAGTGCGCACTAGTTTTAATACTGGAAGATTACTTCACACCGGGTGATTTCTTCCCTATGCTGTTTGTTACAATGTATACAGTGGAGCACTCCTTCAGAAGAGAGTACTATTCATATGTTACTGGTATACTAGGCGAGGAAATCGCCCCGAGTCCACTGTAATGGCCACAAAACAGATTTTAGAGTAGTCCACGAATGAACTCAACAGGTAAAGGTGGATGTGTGTACTGCAAAAGCTGAAAGTGGGCCTCAAGTCACCTTACACTGTTGTATTTCATTCGAAATGCCGCATTATTGTCATCTTTCACTGGGAATCAGTCTTTGTTTATTCGTTCGAAAAAATTCTAACAACGAATCATTCAAAATCACGGGACAAACTCATATAACATAATCTAAAACACTGTCCACACTCTACCTTTAGTAAATTACTCAAGTGAATCTAAATTTGGCACATTCAATGAATGTCATGAGATATGATGACGCATGGAATCGACAACAAAACAATCAAAATAACGTGAATTGATGTATAAAATTAACAAACTGTCAAATATTTCTCACATCTATAGAGGTTCACCGTGGAAAACTGATTCCGGTAACAAAAGATCCTTCCGAGACTCGATCAGTCGCAGCTCGCATGCTTTTCTTGAGCCTGAGTCGACTTGTTCTGAAAATATAAGTCGGAGGGGTGGAGATTTTTTTTTGGTACAAGGCAGTTTAGCGTAGTTCAATTTAACAATCTAGATCCATGAATGTAGGAGGGTTACTGCCTATTCCATAAAGATAGATAAGTAAAGAAGTGAGAAACGATAAGGAGTCAACGATTGGTGAAATTCGAAGTGATTGGAAATCGGTCGTGAGGAGAGGAAGAGCAAAAAAAAAANNAAAAAAAAAGTAGAGTTAGGCTTTGGAGATAATTTGCTTCCTTGATAGGTTAGTGCAGTTCGGGGTATGTATCCCACAAACTCTTAGCATGATTCTTTTGGGGTTGGTAAAGGAATGAAGCAACAGTGATCGTCGTTGCCTCTACTCTAGGCTCGCCATCTGCATACCCTCAAGAAGTAACTAGGTATTAAGTCCAGCCTACCAATTTTCGTTTCCACTTGCATTATGAACCTCCTTCAAACACCTTTCAATGAAAAATTAACATCACTGACCTTGTGCATACTTACTGGTCCTTCGTATTAAGCCCTGCATGGATCCTAACACATGTCCAACAGCTTCACAGACATCATTCTGGTAATTTGACATCCATACGACTAGCAGTGATGTGAAAACGTCACCAGTTCCAACGAATTGCCCTCGCAAACGTGGGAAACGGAATCTAAACCGACGTACGTTCCCGGTGGCGTCTAAATATTTTTCTGCTTTTTAAAACGATCACGAGAATTCCAGTGCTTAAGGGTATTCTTCAATGCTGCTCAACAAGTGAACGGCCACAAACTCCATCATATGAGATTAATTCAAACATTGATCATAATTAAGGTAACCTTTTGTGCTTGCATAGCAGGCAAGCGTGTCAGCTTTTTCACTCTCCTCCACTCCACTTGTCACAACGACGTATTTTACTCCAAGATCATGGATAACATTCATACCACGGATGCAGTCCTTTTCAGTGACTATTTTGAATCCAACTAGTTCTCTAGAAGAAGATGCTAAGACATGAATTTGATAATTTGTGTTTTACGAACAGTACCCTAGCTCAAAGGCGTTCGGTGTCAGTACATTGGCCAGCGGGACAATGACATCTTTGTAGATGGGCAAAAGCTCTTTCGGAACGTACTAAAAATCGTTACATCATAAATCGAATTGCTACATCATAAATCTATCAGCCAGTAGTTCCTACATCGATTTCAAGAATCCGATAAAAAGGTAGTGAAAAAAAAAACAAAGTTGAATGGTAAACTAAAGAAACCCACATACTGTCCATTGTCCCCCATCACAGGATCACAAACTGAATCAAAGTACAGGAAATTCTTGATGATACTGGGTAAACTTAATGCTAAAACAGAACATACAGTAGAACAATTCTGGATCTTTGCTTTTGAGATCCTTGATAATGTCAGCAATCTTGGTCAGGAAGGTTGCATTTCCACAGTATCCTAAAAGAAGCTAGACAAGATGATCACGTCGCCCATTGAACAAAAGTTCTGAAAAATCATCCCAATTCAAGTGTTCGAAAGCCATTGTTGTAATAATAACGCCTCGATAAGATCCCCAAAGTAGAAATACATAATGTAATGCGTGTAGGAATTCAGGAAACCGAAGCAAGAAAAAATAAGAAAGATGTCATCCTACCTGTGAGAACATATGAATACTCATTGAGAGCATTCAGCTTGAGACCCTCGTACAAGTCATTCAATTCAACAGCTGTTAGTCGTTGTCCTTTCACGTACTCATATCCTGAATACGACTTTGATACACCTGGATTGATTCACTACAAAAGAAGCTAAACAGCAAGCGTTAAAACACAGCAAGCTAACTAAATCACTTTTAGGCAGACTCAAGAACTCGACGTTACCGGCATGGTTGCTGAATTGTACACTGTTGATTGGATCCACCTCGAAACCATTTAACTAAAATGATAACTTGATAAACGGGNGGGAAATGGTCATAGCACTAGCTTACTGAAGAGAGTTCTAGTTCTAGATTATAGCCTCTTTTACGACATTATCCCTTCACAAAATAGTGCTAAAGTAAAAAAATGGCACAAAAACTGTATGGCTCGCAGAAAGAGACTTCATCTCAATAATGGTCACTTATAACGAAGGATTAGTGAGGAAAACAACCGGAACCAGACTCTTACCTGAAGTGGGAAAACAGAGGCTTTGTTTCCGGCATAGCCATGCACGACATGACTCTGAATAGATAAAACTCTCTTGTTTCGCTCTTTACAGAGCGCTTCTTCGACGGGGTTCATCTGTAGACCAGGAATTGGATAGGAAAGAAAAAAAAGCAAATGAAAGTCGACTGAACGCGTCGGAAAAAATTGTAAGAAACGACCAGAAAATAACAAAAAGCAAGAACAGGAAGCGACACGTAGAGGAGACAAGCAAAAATTCTGCTCCGTGGCCCATCATTGCTCTAATACAAATCGCATAAAGGGTGAGCTAAACATTGTAAAGAATAGTGTTTACAAAGCAAAAACTAGAACAACATATAGCTCGAATTTACTCTCTGATGATTCACCCTACAGATAGCAAGTCGGAAGGGAAGTCGTCTCAAGGAGATGTACCACGTAGGGAAACTGTATGATGGGAATCGGATATTTCAAATTGAATAGTCCCAAATGGGAAAACGATGATAACAATTAAGAAGCAACTTCTTTCTTGGCTTTCTTCGCTTCTTCCACCAGAAACCCTGCCGACTTGATGTTGGCCGCATTAGCTTGAAGAGCTGCGTCACTGTTGCGACGCGGTTGATAGCCTCACAACCGTAGTCAGTCAATGATTGGTGAAGGGAATGAATCAACTCTTCCTCAGATAGTTTCGAAATCATCTTTACCTGTAATTTATGTGAATTTATGTGTATGTGAACATAATTTATGGTTTGGACGTAGTGTGATGGCTTCAGGCGCCATTTTGCAAGCACACATGTTGGATCAGCTTTCTATATCAGAGTAAACGAACTTTGAAGACGTTAAAGATCTATGATTGCTACCGAAACCCCATGAAAGATGTATCTCAAAGAAATAAGGAAATTTTTTGGAGTTTTCGTTATTTCAAGTGGTGATAGGTCATGACGAATTACTACTGTCATCATGATCTACCAAAACTTCGATATTGCCCAGACCTCCTCTGATAAGGAGCGGGTGGCACTTATTGATTCCTTGGTTTTTTCTATTTTCATATTATATTTTTCTCAGTCGAGGTAATCTTAAGCTCCCGAGTGAACTAGAGCAGAGTAGTTTTTGAAAATTCTTTTCCAATTTTCATGAAAACCTCTGTTGTCCGTTTCCTCTAACCCACCAGATGGTGGAAGTCATGTAGGGTTTCCTTGCGGCGGAGTAGTATCCCCTTATCTTTTGACATCCCCTAGCTTCCACATTAATTTTTTGTTACCTGTTAAGTTTTTAGAGATGTTTTTATCTACACCTCAAGATGGGCCGTAAATGCTACATAAATGTCGTCACATGGTTGAAAACAGGCGGTCGATAAGGTTTGTTGTGACTTTTTTACTAACAATTATTTTGCTCGTTCAAACTCAGCTTATCCCCCTGTTGGAGTTGTCCCTTTTGCACGTACAGCTCAAGATGAGCGTTAGTTGAAAGACCGGTGGCACCTACATCGCCTTTGACGTGAATCTTGGATGATGGCAAGAGAATGTCTTCCTTCCCGTTTAAGGGGCTTGACAAGCAGCCAACCGTCCCTGGATTCTGTCCTTCGCCTAGGCCATTGTGTCCTCTTTATCACACCATGCAACCACAGTTTATGACCACGTTGGTTCTGCAAAATACGTTCCGGGAAAAGACTTTAGTCACTGTGGAGTCAATGTATGGGGTGCTATCACATGAAACTGCTGTATAGAGAGAAGACGCACCATGAAAAATCTAGCACTATAATTACTAATAATTTTATTGAACCTCGAACATTCAAAGTTTGTCTGTGTCAAACTTCTCAAGATTTTGTGATACAGTAATCACACATGGTGATTAAGAGATTACAATCTGTGGCTGTTCTGTTCACCTTCTGAAAAGGAACATGAGTAAGTCCTGGGGTGGTTGGATGGGTGAATTAAGAATGGTGTGGTGCCGTAATCGGAGTTCGAGCTAGGGTCCCTTCTCAAAACATGATTTACCTCATCACAAGATCAGCAGGCCTTGAAACCAGCCAGGGGTTGTATTTTCTGAGCCCCTTCAAAAGTTGAGGACACCGAGATTGGGAGATTTTGAGCCTTCAGTGCACCTTTCAAGGTTGCATTCGCCAACACATGGGCATATATGAAGTCGTCTAGGTCTAGTAATTTTTCTCAATAAAATGAGTTTTGAAATTATTGCGTTCATGAAATGCGTCTCTGGGTGAGGAACTTTTTTCTTTCATGCACATTGATACACGTACCAAAGCCGACTCTTCAGGAAGGTGGCTGATGAGCCACTGGGACAGTACGAAAACTGTCTTATAGACAAAAAACTCAAAATTAAAAGAAAATATGCTTTCGATTACTGAAAAAGCTCCACGAAAATGAGTTGAACACTATAATAGCAGGATGTGATTGCAAGAAGATTGCAAGAAGGGAGAAGAGAAATAGTGGGATGCAGTCGTTTGTTGCTTTATCGCTGTTGACGAATGAACGTTTTTTGCTCTCTTATCGCGGTCGAAAACACGTATGTATCAAAGTGAGTCGTCTCGAGATAGGATCACCTTTAGAAAGTTCAAGAAAATTAGGATAGATAAGCTATAAATGGTAGGTACACGAGGGAGAACGAGTAACAAACGTGAACACTTTTGCAAAGGACGATTAGTGAAGCAATGAATACGGGAACAATCATTCAGTATGGGCGCATTTATAGTCACAGCGTTTTTACGCGGAATAGCGCGTCAAGTTAATACCGTAATCCTGTCATTGAGTGCATCGATACTAAGTGCAGCGGACGGCACTTGGTATAGATGCGCCCATTGCTTCGTGTAAAATGTTCGCAATTATTGCGGGGTATTTGACGGCATTTTGCGATCAAGGGAAGTATAAAGCAAACTAGGGGGATAGTGCAGGAAACTGGTTCTTTTTTCAGCATATTTCTTTTTTTTTTGTGGG